>MU377076.1:0-128001 GCA_022495195.1 Xylaria digitata
TTTTATTAATAAAGTTATTTAAAGGTTTATATATAATATTATGTAGTGGTACGTAGCAGGGGGGTGGCCCATTCAATGGGGTGGCCAAGTCAATTAGGGGATGCGTTATATTATTATATTAAAAAAATTTTTTATTTGTATAATATTAATAGCGCTTATTATATTATTAGCGCCGAATTTAATATGCGCACTTTTTAGCGTTTAGCTTATTTTTATACGGAAATAAATTTTGAAATAAGCTTTTAATTATGCTTTTTTTACTGTTAAATAATTTAAAGCGCTTATATTTTATAGTTTATTTTAATATTTTGTATAATATTAGTTATTTAGTATAAACTAGTTAAACAAAACATTTGTTTTGCAGTTTTAAATATTTTTGCTAGTTGTACGGTAAAAAAAAGCATTGTTTATTAAAAATTAAGTTAATTAGCTGCTAAATTTTTTGTTAATGTTTTTATTACTTTTGTTCAACTTTAAAAATTTTTTGCATTTTATTAAAAATATTAAGAATTTTTTAGGCGTAAGCAAAATGTTATAAATTATTTTATATAAATTAAAATATTAGTTTTTTATATAAGCTTGTTTTTAAAATGTATATTTAAATAACTAGCAGCTTTTTTTGCTGCATATAAAACATTTTTTTTTTATATAATATTTTTAATTAATTTTTTTTTATAGCTAGCTTAAAAATCTAAGTTAAAACTTAAATTGTTAGCTTTTTATATAGCTGTTTTAATTATATTTTTTATTAATAAAATAACTATTGTTGTTTTATTGTACAAAATGTTTCGATAAATTATTTGCTGCTACTTAAATATATGCTTTAAAATTAAAAAAAAAGCTTTTGTATGTTAACTTTTAAAATATAAATGCTATAGCTAGTTTTAATATTTTTTAACATGTTTATACAACTATTATACTTAATTAAATTTTTTTTTAATAATTTGCGCTAAACGCACGTTATGCTTTTGCAAGCTTGTTAATTATAAGGTTTAATACTTTGTACAGTACTAAATTAAAGTTTTTTTTTTTTATTTATATAAAAGTAATTATAGTTCAATTAGCTTAATATTAACTATAATTTATATTAGTATTAAAATAATTATTTATTGCATAATAAATTTTGTTTTAAGTTTTATTTAAGCTAATATAATAAGTAAAAAAGTTTTTTGTGCAACTTTTTAAAATAGTTAAAAATATTGCATAATATTAATTTTTTGTAATTTTAAGTTAGCAACAAGTATTTATAAATAAATATGCTTTATTATACAACAAGTTGTACAGCTAACTTAAATAATTCTTTTTTTTTTTTAAGTTTTTTAAAAAATTGCGTACTTTTTAAATAAAATTATTTTGTTTTGTACGTTTTTTATAAAAAGTAAGTTTATTAAAAAGCTATTTAATACAAAGTTTAATGTTATACAAAAATATGTTTGTTGCTTTAAAGTTTGCTAAAAATAATAAACAATAAAATATTTGTATACCAGCTAAAAGTTTAGTTTGTATTTTGCTTTTATTATACGTTTATATATCGGCTTAAAAGTATTTTAGTTTTTAATTATTAGTTATATATAGTTTTAAACAAAATAGTTTTTAAAAATATAAAAGTGTACGTTTTAAATTAGTTTTAATTATATAGTTTTAGTTTATATAATTATATTTAAAGTTAAAGTTTTTTATAGCGTTATACAAAGTTGCTAACTTAGCATAAAAAAAACTAATAATGTTTATATAGCAGTTAATAAATTGTTTTAAATAATTAAAAGTTTTAGCTAGTTTTTTATTAAATTATATTTGTTTTATGCAATTTGTATAAAACTTTTAGTTTAGTTTAACTTTTTTAATTTTGGTTGTACGTTTTTAGCTTTAAGTATTTGAAGTAGTTTTTTGTGTAGCGTATAATAAGTTTAAAAAAAATAGTTTGTTATTTAGTTTTCAAAATCTTTTGCGTACGCTTTTTAAAACTTTTGTTAAACGTTTTTTAAATACTAATATTTAATAATTTAAAACGCTGTTTATATGTTTAGCAATTTTAAAGTTGTACAATTTAAATCGACGCTTTTTTTTTAATATTTAAAATTAAAATAGTTTTGTACGTTTTTAAAACTAAGCTTAAAGTTTTTAACAATTTTTTTGTACGTAAAATTAACTAAAGTTTGCAATATAATAGATTTTGTTATATTGTGCAAAATATTTAATGCTATATTTATAAATAAAACTAAGCAAACAGGTTGTTGTTTTTATTATTGTATAACAAGTTGTTAAATATAATTATATATTATTTTTTTTATTATAATATAAATACATTTAGTTTTATTAAAAAAGTAATATTTATATAACAATAAAATCGATTTTTTTGTTTTTTTAACGTGCAAATATATTTAGTTTAGTTAAAAAAGTAATATTTGTACAACAAAAAAATTAAAGTACGATATAAAAACTTAGTTAAGCTATAAATGCTTTTGTTTTTATTTTTGCTAATTTATAATGCTTTTGCAATTATTAATTAATATTAAATAAGCTTTATACAATATTGTATATTAAACATACGCGTAAAATAAAATATAATTTATTGTATTATATTTATTTATATTTTTTTATATAAAAAGAAAGCTTTATATAAAGCAGAATTTTTATTTTAAGTAAAAACTTTTGTTAGCGTACAAGCTAATACAAAAAAGGGAATTAGGTGCGCACGTGTTAATAACTTCGTACGTAACAATAACTTTGTACGTGCTTATACGTACAGTTGCAACCAACACCAGTTATTCCAACAAAATTATTGTTTAATTATGCTATAAATTAAATTTTTATTTTTTTAATTACTTAACTATTATATTATTTTAAATAATTTTGCAAAAGCGAATTTTTTATTTTAATATATTAAGCAAAAAATTATACAGCATTAAAATAGCTTTTTTATAGCTATTATATAAAAGTTAAGCTAGATTATGCGTAATACAATTAACGTTATGCACTATTTTGCGTTATTAAAAAAAAAGGTTGCAACTTTTTAAAAAGTAAATTATTAGCTAAGCTGCTGCTATTATACAAAAAAAACTTAATTATAAAATAAAAAGTTTTTTATTATAAAAAAAGCAAAGGATTTATAAGCTGCAAAAGATATTGCTAAATAAATAAATTGTAAAAATCGTTAAAGTAGTTGTTATATAAAAAAGAAAAAAACTTGCGTTAAGCGCTGTAAAGTTTGCAGCAAACTTGGTTATAATGCGCAAACTTATTAAAACGATATAAAAATGTTTAATAAATTAAAATCTGAATAACTAATATTAATTATATAAGTGGTTGTTAAATTATTTTTAAATATGCGTACAAAGCGTACAAAAAGTGATCTGGTTAATTAAGTGATCTAGTTAATTAAGGGATGCGTTATTATTAAATTATAAAGTTTTAAAGTAATATTTATGTAGCGTACGTTTAAAGATTATATAACGCTTATTATAATTATTATGTTTAAAAAAAAGTTAAAGCTAAAGTGTTGTTTATAAAAAAAATAGTTGTATAATAAAAAAAATAAAAATAAATAAAGTTTATATTATTTTTTATTTTTTAAAGTTTTTTTTAAAATTAATATAATTTTATATGTTATTTTTATTATTATATACTTTTTTTTTTATAATTATTATAATTATATATAACTACTTAAGTTTTATTTATATATATTTTTATTTATATAAATAGTTTATTTATTAATATAAAAATTTTTAATGCTTAGTTTAACGTTTTTTTTATAAACGCGTTAACAAAATTATTTTTGTTATTAATTTATTATATTTTAAAAATTTCTTTTTTTTTATACAACTTTTTAAATAATATAATATTTATTATTAAGCGCTTTTTTTGCGTTATATTTAATTTTATTAAACAGTTATATAATAACGTTATTTATAAGTTAATAACGCACTACAAGTTAGTAACGCACTTTTTAGCACTTTTTATGCGCTAACTTAAATAACTTAATTATAATATATACAAATTAATTAAATTAATTATAATTTTTTTTATTAAATGTTTTTATTTTTATTTAACAAATTTGCGTATTATGTTTAAGCTTATTATAAATATTATAACGTTATTAACTTGTTTATATTTTTTTTGTTAAACAATTATTTTTAGCTTTATTATTTAATTTAATTATTTTATTATTTTTAAATTTTTATAAAACTTAAGCGTTAACTATAATAAAAAGTTTTTTATTTTATAATTATTTGTTTTTAGTTTTGCAACGTTTGCTTAAAATATAATTAATTTTATAAAGCTTTTTATTTTTTTGTTATAAAAAAGCATTTTTATATATTAACTTTTATATAGCTTTTGTAATTAAATTAATAAAATTTAAAATTTTAATTAGCAAGTTTAAAAAATAATTTTTAATTTTAGTTTTAATAAAAATTAATTGCTGTTTAATTTTTAATATAATAATAAACGTTTTTAAAATTTAAAATTAAAATAGTAGTTTAAAGTTTAAAAAAAATATTTTATTTGTTTTTTAAATATTTAACGCAAATATAATTTTATTTGTATTTAAAAGTATAATTTTAGCTGCTTTAAAACTTAATTAAATGTTTTATTTAATAAATATATATATAAATATATGCGCAAAGCTTATAAAAAAGTTTTGCTTTTTAATATAAGTTTAATAGCGTTGCATTAAACTTTTAATATGTTTATTATAATGCTGTTTTAAAATATTAAAAAAAACTAAATCGAAAAGCTAAAGCTTATATAACAAATAAATAAGCATATAAAACATAATAATGTTGTTAAACTAGCAATATTTTTTAAATTGCATTAAATAATAGCTTTTATAACTATTTAAAATTAAAAAGTAATAACTATTTTTAAATCGGCTTTAAATATAATTATTAAAATGTTTTGTTTAATTAACGCTTATATTATTATTAGTTTAGCTATTATTTAAAAAGTTTATAACTTAATTTAGCAATAAAATAATATTATAATATTAAAACGTAAAATAAACTTTGTTTAAAAAAATAATATATAATAGTACTGCTTAATTTTAAAAATTAATAGCTTAATTTATAATAACTTATTTTTTATTTTTAAGCTTAGCTTATTAAAAGCGTTTACGTTTTTTAAAGTTTATAATAACTATTTTAATAATTATTTTGCTTATTAAAAACTTTATTTTATTAAAGTTATAAATATTTTTAATTTATATATTATATTTATTAATTATATGTTTTATAAAACTAAACTATTTATAATAACTTGTAAAATTTTTATTAAAAGCTTGCTAATAATTAATTTAGCAATTATAACGCGTTTAAAAGTTAAATTGTTGTTATATAAAGTTTAAAGCTTAGTTAACGCTAACTTTTAACACGTTATATTTGCGTTAAAAAATATTAGCTATTTTTTAAATATAACAAAGCTAAAATAAAAACGCTTGCGTATTTAGCTTAAAAATATGTTTAGCAATAATTTTTTTTTTAAACATTATTAAATTTTGCTTTATAACGTTTATAACATAATAAAGCGCATTATTGTTAATTTTTTGTTTTAATATATAGTTAAAAACGTTATAAATATAAACAAGCTTGCAAAAAAAAAGTTTAAAGTTGCGTTTTTTAGTTTAAATTGCTAGCTATAAATTAGCTTTTTTAGATTTTTAAACTATTATATTGTTATAAAATAATATATAAATAAAATAAAAAAATAAAAAGTTAATAAAAAGTGTATTATTAACTTGTGGTACGTTATTGATTTATAAGTAACGTTAACTTTAAATTAAAACATAAAACTATTAAAATAAAAAATAAATTTAATATAATTATAATTTTTAAAAATATTAATGTTACTCACAAGTTAATAACGCACTTTTTACCAACCTTTTATTTTTTTACTTTATTTATATATTATTTTATAACAATATAATAGTTTAAAAATTTAAAAAAGCTGATTTGCAGCTAGCAATTTAAGCTAAAAAACGCAACTTTAAACTTTTTTTTTATAAGCTTGCTTATATTTATAACGTTTTTAACTGTATATTAAAACAAAAAATTAATAACAATATGTTTTATTATGTTATAAACATTATAAAGCAAAATTTAATAATGTTTAAAAAGAAAATTATTGCTAAACGTATTTTTAAAATAAATATATAAACGTTTTTGTTTTAGCTTTATTATATTTAAAAAATAGCTAATATTTTTTAATATAAACGTAACACGTTAAAAGTTAGTATTAATTAAGCTTTAAACTTTATATAATAACAATTTAATTTTTAAACGCGTTATAACTGCTAAATTAATTATTAGCAAACTTTTAATAAAAATTTTGCAAATTATTGCAAATAGTTTAGCTTTATAAAACGTATAATTAATAAATATAGTATACAAATTAAAAATATTTACAACTTTAATAAAACAAAGTTTTTAATAAGCAAAATAATTATTAAAATAATTGTTATAAGCTTTAAAAAACGTAAGCGTTTTTAATAAGCTAAGCTTAAAAATAAAAAATAAGTTATTATAAACTAAGCTATTAATTTTTAAAGTTAAACAATTCTGTTATATATTATTTTTTTAAACAAAGTTTATTTTGCGTTTTAATATTGCAATATTATTTTATTGCTAAACTAAGTTGTAAACTTTTTAAATAACAGCTAAACTAATAATAATATAAGCGTTAGCTAAACAAAATATTTTAATAATTATATTTAAAGCCGATTTAAAAATAATTATTGTTTTTTAATTTTAAATAGTTATAAAAGCTATTATTTAATATAATTTAAAAAATATTGCCGGTTTAATAACATTATTATGCTTTATATGCTTGCTTATTTGTTGTATAAGCTTTAGTTTTTTAATTTAATTTTTTTTAATATTTTAAAACAGCGTTATAATAAACATATTAAAAGTTTAATATAGCGCTATTAAACTTATATTAAAAAGCAAAACTTTTTTGCAAGCTTTGCATATATATTTATATATATATTTATTAAATAAAATATTTAATTAAGTTTTAAAACAGCTAAAATTATGCTTTTAAATATAAATAAAGTTATATTTGCGTTAAATATTTAAAAAACAAATAAAACATTTTTTTTAAACTTTAAATTATTATTTTAATTTTAAATTTTAAAAATGTTTATTATTATATTAAAAACTAAATAGCAATTAACTTTTATTAAAATTAAAATTAAAAATTATTTTTTAAGCTTGCTAACTAAAATTTTAAATTTTATTAACTTAATTATAAAAGCTATGCAAAAGTTAATATATAAAAATATTTTTTTGCAACAAAAAAACAAAAAGCTTTATAAAACTAATTATATTTTAAGCAAGCGTTGCAAAATTAAAAACAAACAATTATAAAATAAAAAACTTTTTATTATAGCTAACGCTTAAATTTTATAAAAATTTAAAAACAATAAAATAATTAAATTAAATAATAAAATTAAAAATAGTTGTTTAATAAAAAAAGTACAAATAAGTTAATAACGCTATAATATTTATAATAAGCTTAAATATAATATACAAACTTGTTAAATAAAAATAAAAACATTTAATAAAAAAGATTATAATTAATTTAATTAATTTATATATATTATAATTAAATTATTTAAGTTAGCGCATAAAAAATGCTAAAAAGTGCGTTATTAACTTGTAGTGCGTTATTAACTTGTAAGTAACGTTATATAAAAAGTAATAACATTATTAAAACTGTTAATTATGTTATACAATTTATTAGCAAATATGTTTTTAATTACTTTTTTACATTTATTAAAGTTTTAATATATAATTTTTTTTTTAATTTTAAAGCTTAGGTTTGTTTTTATATAGTTTTTAATACTTAATATAATAAAAAATTTAAATTGTAAAATTATATTAACATTGTTAGCAAAAAATTTGTTTATAAAAATAAATAGTTTTATACGGTGCAAATTTAGTAATATAAAAATTAAGTTGCAGTTTAAATTATTTATTTATTATTTAACTTTTTTGTTTAAGTTTGCAATATTATCCAACTTAAAATTTATTATTTAAACTGCAGCAATAAAATTATACGCTGCTTTTAGCTAGCAAATATTGTTAATATATGCGCTTTTTATACGTTGCAAAATATATTGCTATATAAAGTTTTTTATATAAAAGTTAACTAAGTTTAATTAATTTGTTTAACTTTTTTGCATTAAAATAATATTGCTTTTAAATAATAAAATAATTTGTTTACTATTAAACTTTATAAAATAGTTTAGCTAAAATATTTTTTTTAGTTTTATATAAAACTTAGCTTGCTGCAGCTTATATTTTTTTCTAGCTAAAAAATTAAGCGTTATAAAACTAAATATATTATTTATTTAAAAACTAATAATATTAAAGTTGTACAATAGTTTTATTATAATTAAAAAATATAAATTGTATATAAAAACAGTTATTTTTAGTTTTTTATAATAATATTAATAATTGTTGGAATAACTGGTGTTAGTTGCAACTGTACGTGTAAGCACGTACAAAGTTATTGTTACGTACAAGGTTATTAGCACGTGCGCACTTAATTCCTTTTATTGTATTAGTTTGTACGCTAGCAAAAGTTTTTACCTAAAGTAAAAACTTTGCTTTATACAAAGCCTCCTTTTTATATAAAAAGATATAAATAAATATAGTACAATAGATTGTATTTTATTTTACGCGTGTGTTTATTGTACAATATTATATAAAGCCTATTTAACAATAATAAGTTTTAAACTAGTATAGCTTTAATTTTGCTAGTTTATATAAAAGTTATATAATTTATAAAATTGTTTTATTAAAATATTTTAATTTTAGTTTTATTAATAATTATATAAAAATTTTTTTAGTTAGCTTATTTTTTAATTATATATAACGCATCTCTCACTTGACTTGGCCACCCAATTAAATGGGCCACCCCGAAATACATACAAAAAAAGTCCGTACGCCTTTAAATAAATCAACCAATTTCAATCGTACAAACTGATAATTAGTATTTTTGAAATCCTTATTAAATAACAAATCCAAATCTATTTTTCTTAATTTTATAGCTATTTTATTTGGCGAGTTAAGTGTAAATTCGGACCCACTTTTCTGTTTTTAAAGCTATACGCTTTAATAAAATAGCTATAAAATTAAAAAAAATAGATTTGGATTTTTTATTTAATAAGGATTTTAAAAATACTAATTATTAGTCCGTACGATCAAAATTGGTCGATTTATTTAAAAGCGCACGGACGTTTTTTGTATGTATTTCGGGGTGATCCGTTCAATTGGGTAACCTGTTCAAGTAAAAAATGCGTTAATTAAAATTATAATTGTTTTTAATTAAAAATTTAAAACGTTTAAATGTTTAATTATATAATTAATAGTAATAACAAAATTTTTTTAAAATAAAGTAGTTAATATTATATTTTGCGCAATTAAGCATATTATATAATTTTTTTGTATAAAAGTGCTTAAAACAGCAATAAAGTGACGGTGTAATGGCTGTGCTGCCTGCAGCACAGCCCCACACACCACACATACTAGTGTGTGGTCCCCACACACACATTTCTCACTTTCCTTTTTTTTTCTTTCTCATACTTAGATTCAATACGAATAGCGTATATTCTATCGCGAAGCCAAGCCTTCCGTGAATTACCTAACCGTGACAAATAAAACTATTGCAGTTTTATTTTTATAAAATATATTTTAGCTTTATATAAGCTAATATTAAAAAATAAATGTTTTTATTTATATATAATAAAAATAATTTTACTATTTTTTTATATAATAATATTTTTTATGTTATTAAAATATGTTTATAATTTGTTAACATTTTTTAATAAAAATAAAAAAAAAGTAAAGCTGTTTAAAATATAATATGTTGTTATACTAAAAAAAAATTTTATTTGTATAATATTAATAACGTTTATAATATTATTAACGTTAAATTTAATATATATACTTTTTAATGTTTAGCTTATTTTTATACAAAAATAAATTTTAAAATAAGCTTTTAGTTATATTTTTTTTATTGTTAAATAATTTAAAGCGCTTATATTTTATAGTTTATTTTAATATTTTGTATAATATTAATTATTTAATATAAACTAGTTAAACAAAACATTTGTTTTATAGTTTTAAATATTTTTGCTAGTTGTATAATAAAAAAAAGTATTGTTTATTAAAAATTAAGTTAATTAGCTGCTAAATTTTTTATTAATATTTTTATTATTTTTATTTAACTTTAAAAATTTTTTAAATATGAACAAAATATTATAAATTATTTTGTACAAGTTAAAGTATTAGTTTTTTATACAAGCTTGTTTTTAAAATATATATTTAAATAATTAACAGCTTTTTTTGCTGTATACAAAACATTTTTTTTTTTATATAATATTTTTAGTTAGTTTTTTTTTGTAGCTAGCTTAAAAATCTAAGTTAAAACTTAAATTGTTAGCTTTTTATATAGCTGCTTTAATTATACTTTTTGTTAATAAAATAGCTGTTGTTATTTTATTATATAAAATGCTTTAATAAATTATTTGCTGCTATTTAAATATATGCTTTAAAGTTAAAAAAAAAGCTTTTATATGTTAGTTTTTAAAATATAAATGCTATAGCTAGTTTTAATACTTTTTAACATATTTATACAACTGTTATACTTAATTAAAATTTTTTTAATAACTTATGTTAAGCGTGCGTTATGCTTTTACAAGCTTGTTAATTATAAAGTTTAATACTTTATGCGGTGTTAAATTAAAGTTTTTTTATTTATTTATATAAAAGTAATTATAGTTTAATTAGCTTAATATTAACTATAATTTATATTAGTATTAAAATAATTATTTATTATATAATAAATTTTGTTTTAAGTTTTATTTAAGCTAATATAATAAATAAACAAGTTTTTTGTACAACTTTTTAAAATAGTTAAAAATATTGCATAATATTAATTTTTTATAATTTTAAGTTAGCAGTAAGCATTTATAAATAAACGTGCTTTGTTATATAATAAGTTATATAGCTAACTTAAATAATTCTTTTTTTTTTTTTAAGTTTTTTAAAAAATTGTATACTTTTTAAATAAAATTATTTTATTTTATATATTTTTTGTAAAAAATAAATTTATTAAAAAGTTATTTAGTATAAAGTTTAATATTATATAAAAATATGTTTGTTATTTTAAAGTTTGTTAAAAATAATAAATAATAAAGTATTTATATATTAATTAAAAGTTTAGTTTATATTTTGCTTTTATTATACGTTTATATATTAGTTTAAAAGTATTTTAGTTTTTAATTATTAGTTATATATAGTTTTAAGCAAAATAGTTTTTAAAAGTATAAAAGTATATATTTTAAGTTAGCTTTAGTTATATAGTTTTAGTTTGTATAATTGTATTTAAAGTTGAAATTTTTTATAACGTTATGCAAAATTGTTAACTTGGCGTAAAAAAAACTAATAATGCTTGTATAACAGCTAACAAATTGTTTTAAATAATTAAAAGTTTTAGCTAGTTTTTTGTTAAATTGTATTTGCTTTATGCAATTTATATAAAACTTTTAGTTTAGTTTAACTTTTTTAATTTTAGTTGTACGCCTTTAGCTTTAAATATTCGAAATAATTTTTTATATAGCGTATAATAAGTTTAAAAAAAGTAGTTTATTATTTAGTTTTCAAAATTTTTTATGTACGTTTTTTAAATACTAGTATTTAATAATTTAAAACGCTATTTATATGTTTAATAATTCTAAAATTATACAATTTAAATTAACGTTTTTTTTTTAATATTTAAAGTTAAAATAGTTTTGTACGTTTTTAAAACTAAACTTAAAATCTTTAGCAATTTCTTTATACATAAAATTAACTAAAGTTTATAATATAGCAGGTTTTGCTATATTATACAAAATATTTAATATTATATTTATAAATAAAACTAAATAAACAGGTTATTGTTTTTGCTATTATATAACAAGTTATTAAATATAATTGTATATTATTTTTTTTATTATAATATAAATGCATTTAGTTTTATTAAAAAAGTAATATTTATATAATAATAAAATTAATTTTTTTGTTTTTTTAACGTGCAAATATATTTAGTTTAGTTAAAAACGTAATATTTGTGCAACAAAAAAATCGAAATATAATATAAAAACTTAATTAAGCTATAAATGCTTTTGTTTTTATTTTTGCTAATTTGTAATGTTTTTATAGTTATATAAAAAATGCTTTTGCAATTATTAATTAATATTAAATAAGTTTTATATAATATTATATGTTAAATATACGCGTAAAATAAAATATAATTTCTTATATTATATTTATTTATATTTTTTTATAAAAAAAAAAGGTTTTATATAAAGCAGAGTTTTTACTTTAAATAAAAACTTTTGCTAGCGTATAAGTTAATATAATAAAAAGAATTAGGTGCGCACATGCTAATAACCTTGTACGTAACAATAACTTTATACATGCTTATATATACGGTTACAACTAACACCAGTTATTTTAACATTAACATTTAATTTACTTTTAATAGCTAGTTAATAACAATATAAATTTTAGTTAAAAAGCTTTTTTAATATTTAAAATTTTGTTTTTTTATAAAATTTAATTATGTAATTGTTTTAATTAAAGTTTTTAGCGTTTAAAAAACTTAAAATATAAAAAAATTAAAAGTTTTTAAAATTAGCAACAGCTTTTTTATTTATATATTTAGCTTTAAAATTACTGCTTAAAAGTTATATAGTATTAACTTTAACTTTTTAAAGCTTTTTAAAATATTTAATTTTATAAAAACTGTTTAAAATGTTTTTTTAAACGTAATAAAAAATTTAGTTTTAATAATATAACCCATAACACAAGCTAGTTTCGCACACAAGCAAGTTTCGCACTTTTTTTAGAATACTTTGTAAGCCAATTTTTTATACAAAAGTACTTACTCCACTTTTTAATAACTCTGCGAAAAAGGGTCGTACAACAAAATAATTAATACTATTAGATTTGTAATGAAATAACGAATTTAATATTATTTTCTTTTATTTTCTAGCTATTTTATTTAAGGCGTTATTAAAAACTACGCTAAAATAATCCCTGCAAATTTGTTTTTTGAAGCTATACGCCTAAATAAAATAGCTAGAAAATAAAAGAAAATACTATTAGATTCGTTATTTCACTACAAATCTAATAGTACCAATTATTTTATTGTACACCTTTTTTTTGCGAAGTTATAATAAAATGGAGTAAGTACTCCTGCATATAAAGTGGCCTACAAGGTACGCCAAGAAAAGTGCGAAACTTGCTTGTGTGCGAAACTAGCTTGTGGGATGCGTTAGTTAATATATAACTTAACAAATTTTAATATTTAATAGTTGTACGCTTTTTTTAATATATTATAAACTTTAATATTAAGTAGCTAAATTAAATAAAACAAATATAAAAGCAAAAAAATAGTTATAATATTATATTTTTTATAATATTATTTAAATTTAGTTAAAACGTAGCTTTTATATTAGTTTAGTTAATATTAATAAATAATATTTATTTATTAATAACAACGTAATATATATATTAAAATGTTTTATTTATTAAAACTAGTTATAAGCATTTAATTATATAAAAAGTTAATATTTTTATATTATTGTTAAAAATAATAAGTAATAAAATAAATTTTTTAGCTAAATTAATATAATTAACTATTATTATTTATTTTTTATTATTAAATTATATTGTTTTACGTTTTTTATGTTAATTGTTATAATTGTGTGAAATGTTTTACAACATTGTATTAATGCTATAAACTAAGATTTTAAGCTAAAAAAAAGAAAAGAAAAAGAATAGCGAAGCTTGCGATCTCTTAAAATTAAATATAGTACAATTACCACTTTGTGGGTTATAGCCCGTGCGTTCTTTATTAATATAATAGTTTGGTGGTGGTTTATGCGTTACATTAATTAGCGTGTATAACTATTATAATTAAAAAAATAAGGTTTATTATAAACTTAGTTTTATTAAAGTTTTAACGTGGTTTATAAGCGAGCTGCCCAGTTTTTTAGCATTTACTTTATAAAGAAATTTTTATATAAAATTTATTTGTGCGTAAAAATAACAATAAAGCTATAACTTTATTAATATAACTTTAATAAGCTTCGAACCTTTTTTATTATAAATTTAACTAAAAAAGAAAATATAGGTTACCACTTTATTTTTTTATATTATTTTATTTTTACTTTTAAATATTTAAAGAAATAAAAATTACGCTATATTTTAACATAATTTTACGTTTAACTATAAAAGTTAAATAATATTAAAAAAAAAAGTAGTAACCTATATTTTTTTTTTAGTTAAATTTATAATAAAAAAGGTTTAAAGCTTATTAAAGTTATATTAATAAAGTTATAGCTTTATTGTTATTTTATGTATAAATAAATTTTGTATAAATTTTTTTTTATAAAGTAAGTGTTAAAAAACTAGGCAACTCGTTTATAAACCACGTTATATATTTTTATTTATAACGTTATATTAAAGTTTTATATATATAAAACGTTTAAATTACGCGTTTATTATTTTAAAATTTTTATATAAAGCTTTTTAAAAGTTATATTTATGTATATAACGCTGTTTAAGCTTTAAATAACGTTTAATAAAGTTGTTTACTTAAAGCTTACTAATAACAATAACGTTATATAACTTTTAAAAAAAATCGGCTATATTTTTAATATTATAAAAGCTAAAAGCATATTTTTTTTAATTAAATTAAAAATATGCAAATTAACACGTGTTTTAACTTTAATAATTTGTTTGTTTATTTTATTATATAATGTTATATAAAAAATTTTATAAATTTTATAAGCGCGTTAAACTAAAATTTTTTAAAATAATTAAATAGCTTAAAAAGCTAAAATAATTTTTGCTTTTTAATTTAATTTTAATATTAAGTTGTTAAAAAATTATTACGCAATAAAATAATAGTATACGCGTTAAGTAAAAAAGTGGGCAACTTGTTTAAATGGGCAACTCGCTTATAAACCACGTTATATAAAGTATAACTATATAAACCAAAAAAAGACTTGTCGAGTCCTGCAATCTTAATACCGGCCCATTTTTGCGCCGTTTTCGCTTTTTTTTTTTTTCTTTTTCTTCTTCCTTTCTTATCTTCTTTTTGCAGCTATCCCGCTATCCCACTAGATAAGTCCCGTTGTTTAAGTTACACAAATTTCTGCAAGCATCTAGTGTACTAAACGCAGCAGTGTAGTAGTATAGTGTAGCAGTGCATGCACTACCAGAGCATACCTACGCTAGGATCTAGTGCAGTTGTACTATGTATACACTTAGGTGCACTATAGTAGTACCTAGGACATTGCTTGTTAGTCAAGCTCGTCAAGAGCCTACACACTAAGTGCTAGTAGGCTTCTGTCTTGCTGTTCTATTCACACTATTCACGATACCAACGACTTATCACCCGGAACTAAGTTCATCAATCATCAAGTTATCATCGCCGTATCGGGGAAAGTGTTTACGACGTCAATCCTAATCCCCGCCGTCATTGACTCCTACGACATGTCCTCCTAAGCATCATTCCCGAAGTAGTATTGAAGCTTATTCCACAAAATATTGTCACATGAGCTGAATCTAATCACCCTCGCCACACTACCGGAAAGATAATAGTATATGCACTGCACCACGATGCACACTACACACACTAGAGGAAAGTTGTTAGCGAAAAAATTAATATATCTAGACCGACCCGACAACATTCAATTTAAAATATGCACAGCTTCCTCGGGTCAAACCACTAATAATGACATGTTCAGCTGAGTACTAGTCATCGCCACATTTAGGGGCGAATATGTAATTCACAACATCCAATCCTACACTAGCGTAGGTACTAGTAGTCAAGGCTTGAGGCCACCCATCTAACCAGTACCGTTCGTGGCTAGCTGATCGTTACGTTCAATATTTGTTTCCGGTTGAAACGGGCACGATTGACTACCTACTATGTATGTAAGTACAGTAAGTAATGACGAATTAACCTTCTCACAATCATACCGTAGGCTGATGAAAGAGCTAAACAGTCTCAGTGTTGTGTTATCGTCATTAGCGAAACCACCGTTCTATGCTCAATCTCTATTAATTATGAATGACATGAGTTCTACTGACCACCATCGAGGGGAATATGTATCGCCTAGTGTGGTTGACAAGAACATAACTCTACAAGGCCGCAAGGAACGGGAGCAGTCGCTCGTTGAGAGATACAAGTGATGTGTATCCGTTCGCAAAAATCCGTCAGCGCTCTACAGCTCAATGTCTAAAACCTTTGTTAAAGAAGCACAAGAGGTTAACCGGATCCGGAGGGGGCTTCCTATCCATCCTATGGGATCCCCTTCGACGCTGTAAACAACCTATACTGAACGGTATAGGCTACTGTAGTTTGACGAGGGGTAGGGTGGTAGGATAGAAGCTGGATAATAGAGGGCGACAATTTGCGTTGAAAGCGGTGTTCTACCATAGACGATGTCTTGCATGCTCTCGCAGAATATGGAACTGGAATCCATATGGAGCATTTAGAATGGAGCGTCCTGAGACGGGAACGTCTTTGTCCAGGGAGAACTAGTAGAGGAATGTCTCTGAGTCTTCGCAGCATTCCCCTTCCGGAAGGGACCAGGCTCTCTTATCTCCCTTTGAAGGCCGCTGACAATGAATCGTAGAATCACCCTTTACCGTTGTAGAATTGTCTCTTCATCACCCTAGATCTGCCTCAGGTGCTACCTATACACTCAGCTCGAGGGGAACCGCCACCGTTTGACCGAAACGCACTCGCGACTTGAAGAACGTTCGTGGCCGTCATGGATAGTCTGATGGAGACCGATTCGGCGGCAAACGACCAGGCAAGCAGCCAAGGGTCGAGTAACCAGGCGTCGAGCAGCCAGATGATGAACAATCAGTTTGCCCTGATGCCAGCTATTCCAAAGCCCGCACCCGCGCCACTAATAACAGACGTGTACAATGGGATGAAAGGGTTTCTCAAGAGCACGCATTGGTCGAAGCCCTATTACAGCGCCTTGATCCATAACAACCCCCAGCTTCCCTACCACTTGCTCGAGCATGTCAACTGCACCTACTTGTCAACCCCGGGCAGGGCACCAACCCTACTTGCCTTGAAGCAACACGCCCAATCTCTAGCTGTGTTGATCTCAATGTTGGCTCCAGCTCAGTATGGAGCTACCTTTGAGCCACCAAATGAGGGAAAGGTGAACGGAGATGCGCCATTTGCCGCAGAGCAGGCGTTTGACTGGCTCAACAATCTGGAGGAGCACTACAACACGGAAGATAGGGCTCACAAGAAGCCCCTGAATGCGCTCGTAAATCTAGTAAAGAGCAACAGTGACACAGAAGGGCCGAAATGGCACTGTCCTCTTGACAAGGCGGGGATAGAACTAGCCGAGAAACATCCTTTCCAGCAATATCGCCCTTACGAGTCGCATTTGACGCTACTGATGCATGCCAACGAGATCCTGGAGCGTCTGGACCACGAGTACTCCGCCATGGGCGGCCTTCTCGGTATCATTCCGCTCGAGAGCGAGGATGTAGACGAAGGGCAAGCGCTCAAACAAGCGAAAACCACTTTAATAGGCCAATGGATCCTATATACCCAGCACCTCGTAGTCCGTATGCACGAGCTCGAGATTGCCTATGGCAACAGCTTAGATCTGCTTGCCAACGAGGCAATTGTCCCTTTGCAACACATGAGCATCCACGGGCCAGATGGCCGCTCTGGTCGAGAGATTATTTTCCCGCAAGATAGGTGGATCTTGGCCAATGCTGGCGAGGACGTGTTCACTTTCATTCATCAGATGCTCGATCGTGCGGAAACCCATCAGGACAGTCAAGACGACGTTTTTGATGAACACAAAGTGCTGGGTGATGCGGCGTACTCCAACAACGATGCCGCCAAATATCGTGGTATCGTAAAGGTTGATTTATCCACCCGCTTTTATCGATTGAGAGGCAGTGGCCACGGGCCCCTTTTCGTCCTCCCCGCCTTCGCGGATCGCGCGAATACCAAGCACACAAGGGATATCGAGAGCAGGCCTACCGTACTCACCATTCCACAACCTGATAACAAGGAATCCGTTAACTCGTGGGAATCAAAACACAAGGACGTTGAGTCCAAGGTACTCACTCTTAGTATCAAAAATAGTAACCTTGAGGCAAAAGTTTCTCAGCTTAATTCATCAATACAAGTGCGCGACCGCGAAATCGAGAGATTGACTGAATTACAGAAACAATACGATGAGATTATTAGCAAAGATGACAAGGACCTAGCGAAACAGATAGTCTTCCTCAATGAAAATATCGAATATTTCCGGAAGCAGGTACGAGAAGGTGAGGAGCGTCAGAAGGCCCTCGAAGAAGAGATACAAAACTTCAAGAACGCCAACATCAGCGCCCAAAACGGAGGAAATCCTATCAATAATCTAATCCAGCAAGTCAGTAACCAGCAAGCTCAGATTCGCAAATTAGAGGAGGATATCAAAGAGCGCGATGTCAAGATAGAAGAAGTCACACGGGATAAACACATGCTCCAAATTCTCAACAACCCATCTATCAACAATTCGGTAACCGCTAGTCCGGAACAAGTGACTCAGCTTAAGGAGCAGCTCTCGAGCTGTCAGACAGAGCGGCACATGTTGCTACAGGAAATCCATAACTTGAAGAAAGCAAAGATAGTCAAGGGTAAGATCCTCAACTTCGCCGAGGGCTTCAAGCTCGAGTATGGAAGCACCTTTGAAGACACCAACCTAGGGATCACGGCGGTCTCTAGCACATTCTACAAGGCTCTATTAGCAGCTGAGATAGAGAGGAATAATCTTCTGCAAAAAACAGACAAGGGTACTATAAACACGCATACGATCCAGGAAGAGTTGAATAGATGCAAGGCCGAAAGCGAGCTATTGCGAAAAGACAACGAAACCCTGAGAAAAACCGGAAATACAGGCAATCTTATCAACATACCATGGAAGTTAGAATACACCAGCACCTTCAGAGACGATAACCAGGGGCTCATCGTGCTCAACACACAGTGGTATGATAAGCTTGTCGAGGCGGAGAAGGGTTCTGCTGTCTACACGAGTCAAATCGCAGCGTTGAAGAAAAAGGTCGACAGCCTTAAGGCCCCAGTAAATGTGAAGTTAGCCAGCGGATCTGGCTCACTTAAAGAGAAGCTAGGCCAAGCCCAGGTGTATAAGGATACTCAGCAGAATCTTGCCGTTTTGTCGCTCGGTTATTTTAACGAGCTTCAAAAAGCAGAGCAAATACAGGACGACAACAAAAAACAATTAGACAAAAGCGAGCAGAATTATCAAATCGTGATGACGAATCTGAACAATACGAAAAAACAGCTCGATAACTGCTTGAAGAGCAAGAACAACACCGGCTTCGAACTACCGAACCTCCAGAACGAACGAGACGAGCTTCTAGCTAAGCTGGACAAGGCCCGGAAAAAGTCTCAGGGGCTCGAGAAGCAAATCATAGACATTTCAAAAGGCAAGCCGGGGTCATTGCTAGATTCTAAGTCACTCGTATTGAAGAATCAACTAGAGGACTGCACAGAGAAAGTGGAGGAGAAGGAGAAGGAGATCGCGGAGGCAAAGAAACGCTACAACGCTGTTTTGATGAGCGAACTCAACCTGCAGCAGGAGGTTAAGAGCCTTCGACAACAGTTGATGGCCGCGAAGAGTGGTGTCACGAAAGGGAAGATGGTTCAGCAGCCCGGGGGTGGCAGTGACGAGCTACAAGCAGCTAAATTGGAGCTCCAGCTTTATAAAGACGAGCTAGGAACGCTGCAGAACTTATGGAATGACCTCCAAACACAGCACATCAATCTCCAGACACAACTTGAGAATGCGGATAAGAACTGCGATGAGGAGAAGGCGCACCTCCAAGTCAAGCTACAGGAGTGCCAGGATCATAAGAAGGTTCTCCAGATGAAGGTGTTTGCGGACCCAAATAAACTTCAGCCTGCGATTATTGAACTAGAGGCCCAGCGAGACTCGGCCTTGCAAACTCGAGATGAGCTACGGGAGCAACTCAGGGCGCTGAAGCAGCAGTCGCAGCACTCGCAGTAGTTGCAGTAGTCGTAAAACTAGAAGATAGAGAACCAGCAAGCGGCAATCGGCAAATTAAGCAAGTAATATCGTAGGTAATTGTTCTTAGACGAAGGTCGGGATCGAAAGAAAGATGGGCTCGTTCCTCGTATTTGCGGCAATGTATATCGTAGCAGTTCATGGTTCTACCTACGTACCTGTCTTATCTATCCCGTCTCCTCTCGCAAGCACCATCACGATCCAAGGTACTGGAAGGAAGTTGACTGATGTTGACGAGATGGAATACCTATACGGAACACAATAAGCAGAAAGGATTTCATTTGTTTCACCAAGCTATTCATTTTGTAACGTTCCATATGTACCCTAGAGAGGTAGTACTATATTTAGGAGGTTGAAGCAATTACCTGCTACTTAGAAAATAGTGGGTTTGTGTGAGTTCGTTGGAGTGGTACACCGAATGCGCAATTTACATTCACCTTTCAGTGCATGTCCGGGGAGCTCCATCCACAATCGCGTAGGTTAGGTACACTACACAGGTGCAACTACTATGTACATGTACCTTAGTTACCTACTACAATATGTATGACAACCAAAGCCATTCATTGGCTAGATCAGATGGAAAGGTGGATCATCACCTAGTACACTATAGGGATGCAGGTGTCGGTTGTCCTGACGACTGAGAACACCCCGCAATAAACAGTCCTCCTAAACCGCCCTTAGCACGCGACCTGCTCCAAGAAGAAGGCGACCCCCGTGTCAATACCGCCGAGAAAAGATGGTAGGTAACACGATTTAGGTATAACTTAGGTGAACTACTCCGAAAACCAGGGATCAACAGGTTTTGTTTAATTGCGCCCTGTTTTTATCTTGATCAATTGTTTTGTTTTCGCAGATCCGGCTCAAGTCTCCGAACAAGTTTCGTTATTGTTATTATTTTACATAGTATCATTGTGCACGCAATACGACCCCTCCCCCACCACCGAGCCTCCTAACGCCTAAACATGGTAATTATACGATACAATCCTTGACCTACATCAACTGAGACCTCTTGAAGCCCTTGTTCTGCGCTTCACCCCACCTACCCTTTATGAGCTATTACTAGCCTCGTCCAACACATAGCCCAACCGACCCATAGGCACCCGGTAGTAGGAGACACGTATTCTTCCTATTTCTTTACTATCTCCTAATTCGTTGCTTCTTCGTGCATGCGCACTCGCACCTTGGCTAAAAGAGAAATGATGCTTCTGTCATGGTCAAGGTGAAGCAATAGAGTCTCTGCTCGGGATGTTGTCGCTGTCGCCGCCGGCCGGTGATGCTGTCGGGTCGAGCTCACTAGCCCTACGAACAACAGCTACCCGCGTCTCGATATTGCTAACAACCTGGGCCTGTCTCTCCGTCACCGTCGTGGCGCAAACGCTTCCATATATTCCAACAAGCATATTCCTACCTACACCAAAACCGGGACAAACAGGGAAGAACGTTACGGGAGAAATTGCTTACATCTTCTCTCCTCATGATGGTTCGGTCGACTTACTGTCACTCGACATTTCCGCCACCGTGGATGCTTCATCATTATCCCTCAACACCTTATCCTCTGATTTGCCATTCTTAGGGAACAGCAGCACAGCCTTTGTGCCTTCTCTAGCCGATAATGGATCGCTACTTGTATACGCCGGAGACTGTTCGACGTTTGACGGTTCTAGCATCTGGTCCTTCAATCCCTCAACCGCTAGTGCTGGGTCGGGAACATGGAGCCAGGAAGACATTGAACGAGCCGAGGATGCTAAATCAATTCGCATCGGGCCCGGATTTCTAGGTGCTAGCCTCAGCTTCTCAACCACGTTGGGACCGGAAACATCACCAGCCAACACCTTCGTCTACGGCGGCATGTGCTCAAGTAATGACATAGACTCGACTAGCTCTCAGTCACAAGCAACATACTCAAACCAGATGGTCAAAATCTCGCCCTCGACGGTTGGGTCAAAGAGCTACATAGTTGAGCCAATACAAAGCAGCGGCCCGCCCGTTCCTGAAGCTGGTTTTACACTCACTGGTCTCACTCCCTCTTTTTCGAATCGATCTGGTATCACTACACAGCAGATAAACTACGTCTTGGTTGGCGGACACACGCAGTACGCGTTCATCAACATGAGTACGGTAGCAATATGGAGTCTTCCACAAGAGAGCTGGAGCTTCGTATCCGATATCGATATGGCGGTATCTAGTTCTTCAAGCGCGGTTGAAAGTGTAGATAGCCGCTCAGGTCATACAGCCATCTTAAACGAAGATGGAACGGCCCTAATTATTTACGGGGGTTGGGTTGGCGATCTTACTCAGGCTGCATTTCCACAGCTCGCCGTTCTTCAGGTCGGGTCAGACTACGGCGGCGATGGGGATTGGCAATGGTCCATTCCTAGCTCGCAGCCTTCGGGCGATGGTATATATGGTCACGGAGCTGCGCTGCTCCCTGGAAATGTGATGATGGTCTATGGAGGCCATGCCATCTCATCGTCCGAGAGTAACGAAAAGCGACAAACTAGCGGTAGTACAGCATCGTTCCTCAATCTCACTTCAATGGTATGGTCCGACGACTACACCAATCCGTCGTACACTGGGGATTCCGCGGAGGGCAGCACATCCGGCCTCGATAGCAGCCAAAAGCAGAAACTTGGTCTTGGTCTGGGCCTTGGCTTAGGACTCGGGCTCCTCATAATAGTGGCAGCGTTGGCTTACCTGTTTTATCGCAAAAGACGGCAGAATAGGCGAACCGTCCGCGATTCCACAATCCGTGCTCTTGCCCAAGATAACTCTCGATTTCTTGGCCATGATGATTTCGCAGTCGAATACGATCGAGATAATAATTGGTATACGGGCGGCCCTGATCCCTATGTGCGTGGTGGCCGATCACTAGGCTATCAGAGCTTGCAAACCGGTCGAACCAGTTTGGAAAACAGCCGCCAAAATTGGTTCGGAGATATGGCTTCGGTTCCGCCGCCGATGATGCAGATGAATAGAAAACCAGTCGCTCCCCGTGCAGCCAGAGGACAGCATCAGCCAACGTCCGCCGCCGGTTACGAACAAGTCTCAGCTCAGAGGGGCTTGGGCGGTATGAATCCTATCTTTGAAGCCGATGAAGATGACTCGGGGGATATTGGCGAGGAAGCGATAAGTCCCACTCGCGACGGGCGGCGGGATAGTGGCGCGTACTCAGACCCTTTCTTGACCCCAACCCGAGAGCGCCCGATTTCTTTTCCGCCACCGACTCGCAGCTCTCAAACTCCTAGTCCTGAAGAACGGAATCGTGCCTCTGTAACGGATTCGGATGTTCACCCAGATGTTCAAGATTGGATGACCGATGTAGATGCGGCGGATGCACTGCTAAGCGGGCGTGTCACTGCTCCACGCACAGCTGCTACAGCTGGAGCCGGACGAACATCACCATCACGGCGTGGGTTCAATGGTACTACTGAAGAGGACGGTTCGCGTACAGAGAGCAACATTTCAGAATCGAACCGTAGTAACCTAAGTCGCTCGGGATCTTTACTTCGTCAATTCCGCCCTGGGTTCGGGGTTGCGGTCGCCGCGGCGCTCGCCGCAACTACAGAGGGGCGAGGAGGTAGCAGTAGCTCGAGCTCAGCGCCTAGTTATAACACAGCGCGGAGTAGTTTTCCGGCGTTGCAGGCCGAGGGACCGGGCCTTCTTTTAGGGCGGGAGAAGGAAAGAGAAGAGCTAGAAGACGAGCCCCAAGAGCCCGGGAGCCCGAGCAAGAACAAGCCCCGGCGCAGCTGGCTTGGTAGTCTACGTCGCGTCTTTAGTGGTCCTGACTCGGGCTCATCGGGAGAAATGGAGGAAGATAACCCGCTCCAGGGTGGCGTCGTTGAAACTAACGACTTTGAGGCGCGCTTAGGAAGTTTGGGTGGGATAGGCGGTATTGCAGCCGATGGCCTGTTGCGGAGGAAAGGTGGTCGAGGGGCTTGGGAATCCAATGATGCTGAGCCAAGCCAAGGCGCGGCACGCTACGTACCGTTACATGGAGCAAGAGGCGGTGAGCATCCCGATGATGAAGAGTGGGATATCGAAAAGGCTGTCGAGAAGCGACTCGTGCAGGTCATGTTCACGGTGCCTAAGGAGCGCCTGAGGGTGGTTAACGCCGAGCCAGATTTTGAAAGCGAGCGAGATGTCGTAGTAGTAGACCCAGAGGAAGACGAGTATCAGAGGGACACCGAGAATCAACGGCAGGTATCTGAAGAGCAGTACGGTTTAGTTATACCAACGACAGAAGATTTGGAAATCTTGTCGCGTCCTATACCAACGCCGAGCCCCTTAGGTGACGAGGACAAGCAGCGAAACTCGGGTTCAGGTGCCGAAAAAGAGGCATTACGTCGAGAGTTAGATGCAGAGTGGGAGCGTATTGAAGCTAAACAGGTCATTCTCGAAATTCCTCGGACACCGGAACGTCCTCAACCGCGAACACCACCACAAACCCGCCAGCAATCACAACCGCATTCAGAACCACGTGTCCTAGAGTACGATACCCCACGGCGGCCTCCAATGCTTCATCACCCTCAACACATACCAAGAACAGACCCAGAATCAGCCCCCCCAACATTCGAAGAACATATCAACAGGCTAGGCGCCGAACTGCACCAGGCCCGCAGCGCAGCGCAAACCCCCATGTCGGTAATCTCACACCATAGTGATGCAGAGATGCTATCGGCAGAAGCGATCCGATACACGGGTAGCACATCCACGCTTCAGATCACGCCCATCTTCAGTAACTCATCCACTTTCCGCAGCGGCAACCGGGCGCGCGGCGGGGCCAACGTTCCAAAGATCACCGACTTCCGAAGTGAGAGCAATCTCCGCAGTATGGCGGAATTGAGAAGCACGGGGAACACTACCCCTAGACGCGTCCGCGCAATGGTCGAGGAGTTCGAGAGCAAGAGCTCGCGCGAAGTTAGCCCCGCCGGGTCCCCGGTTAAAGGAAGCCCTACGCGTGGGACGCCCACGAAGGGGTTGCCGGTTCGAGGAAGGTGATGGGTATGAGGGCAGAGGACCTTCGTGTGATAGTAACAAGCTGAGCGAGAGCGTTCGGCGTTTTTTGGACGGAAGGACGGAACTGACTTCACTTCCGTCACTAGGAACATAGGCGTTTCGGTGATATATCTAGGGTATAGGGCCTACGGGACTCTCTTTCGTGTATTGTATTTTTGTTTGTGCTTTCTCTTGTGACTATATGATTGTTTCGTGGCCTACATGACTTGTTAGATACGATAGAGAAAGCATGGGCATCGCGACTTTTTTCAAAGCTCGTGTTGTGATGGGATATGGCTTGAATTATATACTGTTATAGCTAGCTTGGCTTGATCGAACTAAACCGAGTCGAAAACTATACCTATCGTGGTGACCACGGCCTACGACAATCTTGCATATGTGAACCATCATTTCTACATATTTCAGCCACTGGCCAGACTCGTTATTAGTTAGTTGGGTGAGTAATCATTCTTTTCCAGTTACCCGGATGTCTTTGAACAATTTTAGAAATTCACTAGCTAAGCTAAAGCAAGCCAGTACCGCCCGCCAGCATATCTTTGCGTGCTTCTTTTTCTAGTTTCTGCAACGGCCAAAGATGGGCCGGATGAACCGGAGGGGTAGCAAAGTTGGTTACTAGATTCATTGGTGTATACTTTGAATATGACAAATCATAAAAGTCTTGGGAGTACTATTAAAACTTAGCTGTGAACGTAATAAGGTTGTATACTATCTTATAATCTACGTCATTATTTGCATCGTGAGCCTCTCCGGTTCTACCTGTAGTGTAAAGGAATGTTATCTAATTCCTTTAGCTATTGTTGGTTGGCTCGTCGTCCGTTGAAGGTGTAGATGGAAGGGGTTTGTGGCGTTTTGTATAGTGTTTGTTGGTCTCGGTTATGGGCACATTGCGCCCGCATACCTGCGTCCTACAATTCCCTATCTATGGACTAACATGAACAACCAATCTACATAACACTTCAAACGGCGGCAGCCGAGATGTGGAAGGAATAAAAAAGCGTTGCACACAAATCGCCAAATCATACAGTAATTCAGATCGCCAAGCCTTTGGCAAAAGTCCCAATCTTTTGATCAATCAGAACTAGTGTGGCGGTACACACACACAGCGAACATAACGCGAACTACATACACTAGTAGTGTAGGAGCGCTGTCTGCAGCAGATCGGCACTAGTATCACCAACGCATCCTCGAACCGACGATCCTTATTTCGGGCTGTTTACTTTCCAGGCGCCGCGCGACGGGCTAGCATAGGTAATTTTCAGGTCCCGTTGCCGATCGAATTCCTTCGGTCCATGTCGCTTCGCTCCCGACGTAGCATAAATGAGATGTGCACCATTTAGCTCTTCAATCACAGTCTCACAGCGTCAAAACGGTTGCCTGCCGCGTTGAATTATCTCGGGCGGACGCTCGGAATATATGATTGGATATACCGTAGTTGAAAGGCTTTTTTTATTTAATTACCAAGCGCTGCCTGGAGATACTGGCCTTTTTATTGAACGAAAATCCCCGAAGCTGGCTGCTGGTCAATCACGAACAAGCCCCGTATTCCGGGGTCCTTTTCCCTCACATGATACGTTTTGCACGCTTTATACACACTAGTGTTGTTTACACCATCTACGGAGCCTGCGATAGCCGATCGGCTTGGGCGGCCAACCACGGCGATACAAGTCATTAACAGAACCGCCTACCACCCTAGTAATTGCTCTATAGAGTTAAGGGAATGACGCAAACCGGTCCAAATGCCGTCCGTGGCTTACCATGTGGGTTGATATGGTGGGAACACTACTAAGCGTAGGCTGTAAATGCTCCACTTGTATTATCTGATATCTTGTTTAAGCATCTCTTTGCAAGCCATGAAGTGATGGGCCAAATGGGTGAAGGCAGGAGGGCACCTGGTCATTTGGATGGCGAGTTCTGAGCGAGGAGGTATTTTTAAAGAGAAGCTCGTGCCAAACATGCATGATAAATCACAAGATATGTAGGTTAGTCAGACACGTATGCCTTAGCCTACTCCCTCTCCCGAGCATGGTATTAGTATGAGCATCTATGATCTTTACTCATATATAGTACAACAGCTTGGCCCCGCTCATCAAAAGCTTGCCGTCAGTATAGCTGAGTTGCTGCGGTTCGCGTACATGACTTTCAATTTGTAACCGGATCAGCCCCTCGCCGTGTCTAATTCGCTGACCGGCTCGCCACCTCGGGAGACCCGTTGACTCGTGCTAAGCAGCCACATCTCGGCTGGTTCGATATGGAACCGGAGAATAATTTTCGGCTCTGCAATCATAACACGGATGAGGAGTGGCGCTGCTGCGCTTCCATGAGTCGAAGGTGCCTGGCAAGTGACCTTACACGACATATTGCACGTGCTGAAAACAAGAAACAGGGCTTAACTGTACTTAAGGGGAAGAAATAGTACACAGCACGCTTTCACGGCTAAGAGGAATCATCGCAAAAGGTGTTGCCAGAGAATATACCATTTAAAAACATGACGAGTACCCGACACTTACAAACTAGTGGTATATCGGTATCTGAGTGCTTAGTCAATTCAGGCTGTTGGTTGAGCTGGGTCATATCAGTTGCAAGAGTCCAGACTGCACACCGCTTAATCGATTGACCCATGATACGTAGGTTCCGTGTTGGTACGGACTTGAAGGCAATGCGAGACAGCGTCATGGGTGTCAAAGTGAAACCTTGGCCAATAGTGGCTGCAGTCCGTTAGCACTTTATAGATTTCTATTTCCGTAGATGTAGTGTAGCTTGTTCTAGAACCCGCCATTGTGATTCGGGACAAAAAGTGACGCGTACCCAATTATAAGAGATGCGAGGCAACCTGAGACGCCCCAGGCCAATATATCCAAAGCTTGTCGCCAAGAGTCAACGTAGTTTTCTTCATAGGTCCAGCCGTATGGTGTCTGGCTTTGGTGTGCTCATATTGTTCAGGTTCGCTAGTAGTCGTTCTGCAACGTCTCATCGACACATTGCTCTAAAGCATCAAAGAGACGAGTAGCTAGAAGGCTCGCCGCCGTCGAACTCTGGACTTGGCAAAGCTCAATAGCAATGGGACGAAGAACTTTGTACTTAGAGTTCAATGTCAAGATATCGGCATGCACACATAATGTGCAGATAGAGTGAAAAAAAATTCTGACGAAACTTTGTGACTACTTTGTAGTTAATTAAACCCTCATCAACACGTGATGGCTCAGTCGTGTGGGCAATGTTTCATTACATATAATTTTATGGTCTGAGGGATAGCCGTTGATACTAGGTATCTTGCTGGAAATACGGTGTGTTGATGATGATGATGTAACAAAAAACAGAGCATAGTGCCAAGTTCGGTAATCTGTGGTTTAGGACACCATCTTAGAAAACCCCCTTGTAACAGCCGGCAACAGCTCTAGAAGAGGAAAGTCGTATAAGTGTGCGAACCTATCGCTCCGATTAACGGGCCTGATCTTTACTCACACCTTAATTACCTTTTAATCTACTAATACATAGCAGGTATACTGGATAGGTGCCGTTATTAAAGTGCCGGAGTGTGAACCCATCCCTACAGGATAATACTCGATCTAATTGTTACTTACCTAGGTGGTATAGACAAAGTTTAGCCAATTCCCCCCGCCTTTTGCCAAACTCTCGGGTTACCCCAAAGTGCATTGGCAGAATAAGCGCCATGGCCCTGCTTGACAAGTGCCAATCGTAT
Source organism: Xylaria digitata (assembly GCA_022495195.1). Taxonomy (NCBI): domain Eukaryota; kingdom Fungi; phylum Ascomycota; class Sordariomycetes; order Xylariales; family Xylariaceae; genus Xylaria; species Xylaria digitata. The sequence goes on from MU377076.1 coordinate 28,851, forward strand.
CTGCGAGCTTATCAGACACGTTGGAGGAGGCTGGGGAGTCGACGTGGGGTTACTTCGTGTTAGAGGCAGCTTGCGGAGTATTCCTACACACGAGGTGGTATCGTGAATAGTCGATCGGCTATTAAAGACGCAGTACTCTAGGTGATGTGCATTGTGAGCGAGTTAAGGTTAGCTTTAGACACTCAAGTGAGCTTCTAGGTCCAATTTGTGCACGTGGATTAAACACTGGAGGCTAATTGATGTGGATATTTCGAGTCGAGAGCTATTGCTCGTAGCATTCTGAGGCTGTGTCTAAACGTCAAGAGTGATCACTATAGCACCATACCATGTAGTGGAAGACGCGTAAGCAACCCGCAACATAGTTGTCCGTTAACACGAGGTGTAAACAGAGACAGGTGGATTGTCGCACCCGTCGGCTTGCCGGAATATGGCGTGGTGTCGACGTGATACGAGAGCACCTAGGAACGGAGCACCCATCACGAGACCACAAAGGTTGGGCGAGGTTTGGCCCGTGACATTACTGGTCAGTTCAGGAGCGAGACATTAGGTGGACAAGATACTGAGGCCTCGGCGCTGCACGGCTCGTTCGTACTTTGACAAATTAGGTATATGCTGAACACTAGTCATCTATCTAGTTAAGTCGTTCGAGGAAATGTCCAAAAGGCAGCACACAGAGTGCTAGAAGATGTAGAATCATTACCTAGTATGAAGGTATTGCTATAGACATCTTGAAGGCGACTGAGTAAATGTAGTGTAATGAAGTCAACGACATTAAGCTAGAGGGGGAGCCGAGGAATGGGCTGAGTAAAGGTCAACCAGCAGGAGAAGGTCAGTAGAATGCTTGGGTTGGGTTAGTCAGAGATTGCTTGTAATAGAGGCACATACTACTATGTAGGTTAGTAGTCAGCGATGAAGACGAAGATGAACATAATACAATTGATTAACGTTTCCCTTACCTTAGCGACTCGACGAACTCGCCAATTGAAACCTCTAACCACAGCTTGCACCACGTTGCTTGCGCGGTACCTGAGCAGTGGTGACGACACTTTGCCCACTTAGTGCACAACATTTTTTTCGGCCGAGTATTGTCCAGAATGTGCAAAACACTGAAGGTAGGTTACTTAACCTAGTACACTGGGTAGTATTAGTATCTAGCTTTTATCGCCAATTATTAGGTCACTCGCGATGAGTGTGAGAAAGTATGATGGATCGTCCAATAAGTTACGATGCATCTTGGACATGGTGTCATGATGTAGTGTACTATATAGCATATACTACCTAGGTAGGTATATGAGCATCCGTGGTTACCTACCGAAAGTGTCTGCGTACAGAAACAATTCGCCATTCCTAAAAAGGAAAATGAGGTCATCGCGAATTTGAATCATAACACTTGCAGCTGTGGCTTGCCCCGCTCATCAGACGGTTTTTTTAGTAGTTTTTTTAAGGGTGTAAATAAACCACCCCTGGCATTGGCATGAACCCCTGGGTGCCCGGATAGTATCTGGAATACTTGCAACTTATACCTCTGATGATGACGGATCTGCACTGCATTTTACCCTAAGTAGCACCTGCGATAGTGTAGATATAGTGTACACTTAGGTACTACAGATATTTATTTCATTATTCATTCGTCATTCATCATTCATCGCAACGTGTACCTATCCTTGATTTACTCTTTCCTTAGGTAGTGTACCTAGCTAGACCTAGGTATATATCCTATTTCCCTTCTTCTCTTCGTCATTTTAACCCTGTTTTAGTAGATCTTTGTTATTATCGGAACTATCGCCTGGCATTGTCTTTTCTCGAACTCATTCCATTCTTTTCTCCCAATAATCTACATTACACAACGCTCGCTCCCTTTTTACTTCCACCTCGTGTTTGCTATTGTATTAGTTATTGGTGGCGCACTCTTCACAAGCTACCTAGCCTATTCTGCATCGGCCCTAGTCTGACTGTACAGATGCTAGTGTACTTATCTACACTAAGGTGTACACACCCTTTCTAGTGTATTCGTGCCAAATAAAGATTGACCCTGCAACCTGTCAATCCTGCAAAGCCTGGCATTAAAAGATACAGTACGGGCATTTATTCGTATTGCTTTTGCTAGACCCAATTCTCAACCGCGCTCCATCAAGCTCCATCAACTACTCGCCATTCTTGGCACATGAGTGCTGCAGTGAACCACACGCACTAACATGCTACAAAGGTACCCAAATCAGTGTCGATCTAGTGTACTTAGTGTACAGTAGGTAGCTGCACTAGGTCAGTAGCTAGGTCAGTGGTTGGTGGTGACATACAGTGCAGTAGTAGCTACTGTACTATACCTGCCTTAGGTACCTCTATCTGTACACCTGGAGCTATCTGTACATAGTAACAGGACAATCAAATCCACCCCAATCCCGCTGCACCGGCTGCACCGTGTATGTACCCGTATCCATCTTTCTTCCCTGTCGTTGCAGCTATCCCGCCATCCTTCCCTCTCATTCATAGTGCGCCAGGCACCCAGCAACCTTGGAACCTCCGCAGGCCATTGAACGCACCACTCGTTTTTGGGCGTTTTCTTCCTTCTCTTCCCTCAGCCAACCGATCTTTTTTTTTCTGTTCCTCATTTCTTTTTGAGAAGTGAGAAGTCCGGACCACAGCTGCCCAGCAGCCGTCCTCCTTGCCTGGTTTCCTACGAGGCGCCTCAAGTTGTCCGTCCTCGGCTTCATAACAGAATTCAGCAAGTTCGCCATTGTCGAGATATCCAAGGAAGCTTTTGATGACCTGTGGCATTAACCGAATATCTGAGTCTTAATCGGGCTTGGCTAGGTTTGGTCATGACAATGCTAAACTACGACTATTGTTATCTCGGTTGTTTGTGACTCGGCCCTGGCAATCGCCTAGAATTCGTTGGCTCGCTACGAAATTCGACTCTACCTGCAGAGCTATCACTCTCAAAGTAAATCAAAGTAAGTCGCAGTCGTCGGGCTTTACTTATCTTGGGCTCCGCCACGAGACCTTTTCCCTGCTTGGCATTTATTTCCATATCTACACGACGTTTGCTAATGCGGCCTCTTCTAGGAAAACCTAGTTGTCTATTTGACATCGTCGCCATGGCTCACTCGCGATATCTTGGGCCTTTTCTGGCTATCATAGCCTTAATGACAGGCCCTCTCCTGGTCCAATCCCTTATGATAGAGTATTGTGCAAGCATGAACACAGCTGCCACAGCGACAAGTATGTCATTTTAACTAGGGCGTTGACAAATTCCTCCAGTCTGACCATATTGAAGATAGCAGCATATGGCAATCCAACGGTCTATGCCACGATTTCTGCGTTGATCAGTCGTATGCCTTCGCCATCCTTCAAGCACACGATTGCTGGTGCAGCAATTATGTACCTGCCGAGTCATCCCAGGTGGACAGCGATGAATGTGACGATGTCTGCCCCGGTTGGAAGTATGACACTTGTGGAGCCGACGGGTTATACGGATACATAGCGCTAGACACGAGTCCTTCAGGCACAGCAGATGCAAGCTCCTCTACTAGCACGGTAAGTATTCTAATATCTGTCTAGATGGCAACCTTGCATCCACACCACATCACATAGGCGGATTTCTTTTGTACTGGCTGTATTCCATGGGCACTTGGGCTGATGGATGATATTTCATTTCAACTGTTCAGGAGCAAAGTTCTACTACTGTAGAAACGTCGAGCCCTACTACCTCCACAGTTCACTCGACCACCAGTACTTCTACTACAACTTCTAGCACTCTACCTGTATGCTTGACTAGATCAGTTACAACTGTGTTGTTTCGCTCTCTGGTTTTTTCTGTTCTCTCTTCGTTTGATCTTGCCGAGTAATGAGACAGCATGGCACTAATAATGTATTCCAGGATACTAGTTCAGGAACAACCCGTACCACCACTTCCCCGACGCCAAGTACATCCGTTAAGACCGTGACGGCCGGCGGGACTGTTAGCTTAGAAACAGTGACGGTGACACCAACCGCAGCTGTCGGATCAGGCGCCGATTCCGGTGCTAACACGTCGAGTCAAAGCGGCCTTAGTAGTGGTGCTACAGCCGGTATTGCAATTGGCGTAGTAGCAATTGCTGCTATTCTTGTGGGGATAGGTGCCTTCATCTACATCCACCGAAAGAAGCGTCAGCATGAGGAACAGCTCGCCTCGAGACCCCACAGCAACCTTAGTGGCTCCCAGGGTGTAATGAGCACACCGACAACCACCATGGCGTCTGTATGGGACGGAGAAAATATGTCGACGGGCCGAAGAAGCAGCCGCTTAATGCCTCACGATCCTCGCATGGATCCCTTTGCAACGAACATATACACTCGCTTCGAAAATAAAAGTCGAGAAAGCATCAACACTCTGCAGGACAATCAAGATTATTCGAGGAAAGTACTCCGGCCTACGAACCCCGACCCGCCAAACGAGTAAGGGAATAATGGTTAAGACAAGCATCATTTGGGGGCAACCATTGATGATGGGCACGACATTTAGCCGTTTTTTAACTTTGGGTCATTGCATTGCATGTTTCCTTGCGAGATACCAGGACGGCGTTTCAGGACATTTGAGATTTAAGAGCAAAATTCATACTTTGGTCAGCACACACAGGGAGCATACCAAGCCGGTGCGGTTCCCACCACTCGGGCACGCTGACAAAGGCCAGGGTGCATTCACTTGCTCGCATTTCTAGGATTTCTCAATGAACCCGCTCGCACTGTCAGTGATTATTAGATCGGAATGTATGGGGAAAAGGAAATGTGTGACAAATTTTTGAAATTGACTTGCGATGTCGGATTTTGGTTTTTGATGGCGGCATATAGAGGAAAGAAACGGTAGCTTTGCTAACAGTTGCAAGACTAAGGAGAGCATGACAGCCTCGCATATTCGTAGAGGTAACGATCGCATAGGTCTCTCTATCAAAGGGCAATATTATGAAAGTAGATATAGTCACCGATAAAGTGTCACGAGAGTATGGCGCTTTAATCATTACGTGTATATAGCATTTCTGTCACGGTGTATGTTCACGATGCAGTTGAAGCAGCCTCGGCAACAAATGCCTAATACAGTAGGGATAACAATTCAACCTACAAACGGATATAGCATGACATAGGTGGGGTGGCTCGCCATTCTTATCTTAACGAAGCTGCTTTCATATATCTCGTCTTTAATACATGCGATGTCTGTCAACTGTCAAGTTCGTGTTCAGATTTAAGTCATCCTTGGCTTCTGCAAGCCCCCGTTTCAGGCCTAGGAGGATAGATCTTTGTAGAGACGTCCGAGGACCTGTTATACTTGATAAAAATGTTTGTAGATTATTGACAGTTCTATACCATGGTACCGGCTTGTAGAAGCTCGATCAAGAGGCCTGACAAGATTATGTTCGGACAATTCGATATACCGTCTAAGTAGGTATCGAACGCATGTACCTAAGCACCTGACTAACCTACTCTACCTCTCATTGTTGGTGGATCAGGACGCGTACGCATACATACTACGTAGTAGTAGCAACCGGAATAGCCGGGATTCGGCTTGTTATTTCTGCGCCGTGGGCGTTCGTTTATTCCCGCTTCCGGAGACTTGGCATACCGTTCACAGTCCGAGGTCTTTCACTCTCCTTGTTTCATAATTTACGTGACCAGTCTAGGAGCTGTTTGTCTCTCAGGTACAGTGCTGATGCAAACATGACAGTTGGAAGTGGGTATGTGGCGTGGGACTATTCGTCCTTGCGGTTAGTAGTCTTACTACTGCCTGCGCCGCAAGGCTGGATTCGGGATGGATCTAGGATGGAATGGATGCGGAACCCCTTCATTACGGTGGTCAGGCGATGTTTGTTATTACGAACTTTACAAAGATTTTAACTGTGAATAACTTCTATGCCAATCCTTTCGTCTCCTTCACCAAAGTACCGATATACTATATGAGAGGTTGACTATGAGAGGCTTAAAGGGTTCTTAAAGGGGAGTTGGAGTACTAATACTTAGCATGGAATTTCCTAGTTTTTAACCAAAAGCTTCTAGAAGTTTTCTCGTGAAACATAAGTATATGGTAACGAATCGCCATAGCTGAATCGGATTTGACCACCAGCAGCCATGTCCAATCTCTAGAAGAACACTGTATAAGCAGATACTGCATATTGTTCAACAGTAGCAGAACCAAGGAGCAGGTAAGTATTTACCTAATTTCCGGCACGTTGTCTAGCTGAGAGGGTACGAAGTGGTGGCTAAACTGTGGAGGCTAAACTGTGGAGAGTGCATTTTTCAGCTCTCATTGTTTTTAAGTCGTCGTCTGTGCACCCGGGTTCGTGGTGGAAAAGTAAACATGTCCATGAACTTGTTCGCATACTCCCGTGTGTGTTTAATCTCGTATCGGAACTTGTATAAACCATCGTTGGCGAGGTTATATAAACAAGTCTAAACCTAGCACCGACCTCTTCGGGACTCGCGTGCCGAAAAGCTGACATGTGAACGAAACGGACCTTTGCTGTGCACTGGCTTCTGAATACATATTTAATCAAAAAACTCCCAGGTCGTACGGTACGAAGAAAAAAAATTACACCAGTTAGCGATCTAGTCAGTATGATTTTCATTTAAGAACATAATACACCGAGCTATAGTATATGCCTTCTTCCAAAGCGCGAATACTTCGACTCCATTCATTTAGGGCCCTCGGGATACCGGCGAGGCAATACTCCCAGTGTGATTTATGGAGTAGCGATGCTTTCGACTCAACCTTGTTCAAATATGGACTGTATCTAAGTTCGCCATTTTAGATCGTAGACCTTCCCAGGACCACACGGGTTATAGTCACAAGCAAGCAAGCAAATGTCTCATGAGAACTTATCTATCGGTCGCGCTATCCCAGCTTGAACCCATGAGCTTGATTCAACTAGTTCCTGTGGTCATCGATGGATTCATCACGCGCTACACTCTCCACCCTCGTCTATTCTTGTTTTGGACTATTTCTTCGGGCATGTGCGGACGGGCGCCGCCATGATTTGATTATAGCAGCATGGCAGTCTCAACTAAAAAAAAAGTTTCATGAAATCGCAGGTTTGAATGCACTTCTAAGCATGCTGGTTGGTAATACTTGGATGCAACTTTCTCTGCCAAGAGTACAAAAATCCTATATCGCATTATGTCTACCCGAATAATATACACAAGTCTAGATCCTTAGTGTAGATCATTGGCTACCTACGAGCATCGAATAAGTTATATTACTAATTACTCGGCACAGGTGCTAGATGAAGCCTAATTCAACTTCATAGCCCAACCCATCTGGTAATTCGGCGGTTTCCCTGAGCATGATCATCTGAACCAGACTGTTGACATGTCAAAAATGTGTCATCTGGAATAAAGTTTCTTTGAAGACTATGTATTGGTACAGGTGGTGGCAGAAGCTAGAGAAAAAAGCAAGAAAGGTTATTTCGACATCCGTTTGTTGAAGCAGGCCTTGCGGCGAACAAGCAGGGTGGTCATCTTTGTTTTGATATTTCTTTCATACATTATATTCGAGGCTTTCTATCCTGTGTGTAGAGTTTAGTTGCAGTGTTATTCCGGAGCTATACGCTGTTCCATTATCCTAATGAATGCAATGGCTAACATCCAACTCACGGATTCTACTCTCGATAATGTAATGCAGTTGGCATTTCACTTTTAGGCACCTATCAAGCGCAATCCCTAGACGAGCGCACTGAGAATAAGGTATTATGTTATTCCTCCCTGAAACTGTTAGATAGGGCCATTCTCCTAAACCGTGCTACCGAGCAACTGAAGTACCTCCTCCGTGTTCCGTACCTCGCAAAACTCATCGCCTAGAGTTGCCAAGTTGATTGTATGCAGCGTGTCACCATCATAGGTTTTACCACCGTAGGACCAATTATACATAGCCGTGGCATCTGAGACTACGATGATCTCCCCCGACGGATTGTGTCCCGAGGCAACCCCGCCGTGCGGGTGGTCGACGACACGCAAGTTGGATGCCATGCGGACAGAGGTACTGACACAATGGCCCGTTGTCAGGCCGGCAACAACGAGTCGTTTAACATCGAGATCCCTGATTACGCTTTCCAGATCCGTGCCGATGAAGGCCGAGTTCACATTCTTGGACCTGACTATTTCTCCGGGGCGCGGTGCGGCATAATCCATGAACTGTACGCCGGGATGCGACGGGTGAAGAAGAGAGGTCTCCGAAAGGGAGTGATGACACACGTGTATAACATGGGAATTAGCAGTCGTGCGGAATGCCTTGAGAAGTTTGGCTATGTTCGCTTCAAAGTCGGGCGTTGATCTTCCGGTGTAGCTCGGGTCGTTGAAGCCCTGTTGGATGTCGATGAGAAGGAGGGCAGTACGGGGTAGTGCTGCCGCCATGACGAAATGAGTCCAAATTATATAATCGAATAAAAATACAGCTCTGAGATAGCGACACTGAAGGATTGTAGCTAATGTATAATATTTCTAGTGTAGATACTATACAAAACTTGTCATCAGTGTTCTCGCTATGTTAGTCAGAATCTATCTCGAATTTATACCGTGACGGATTTCGTTAGCGTGCTTTATCGGCTATCATGTATTAGTCACACCCATACTATATGCATACTTAACTATTGACGTTGGGAGAATCATCTCTTGTAGGAGGAAGGGCGTCTCCAAGACATGGGACTTTATAATCAAGGAGCCGTCAAAGGATCTAGGTTAGGTTACTATGTACAGTATAAGAAATACCCCCCAAAAGATGTCGCGCCAGGGGCACAATAGCTTTTCGCTTTTATAATTTGAAAACGTCACACACGCACTGAATGTTTATATAAAACCAGGCACATTATGGATATATCATTTACCTATAGTAAACAGATACATATGTACCTAGTGTAAGATACTTACTCAACCTTGGGTTAATGTCTTTTTTTCGTTTGTACGGGTACTTACCCAGTTTGGTAGCGTTGCGTCATACCACGGCCGTTCAACGTCGAATTACATGCAGTAGCGTGGCTACAGTAACATGCCGTACGTTTGCATGCAGTCTCAGCCACCGCAACACGGGCAGAACACGGGCGGAACAACGGGCTGAGTGAACGAACAGTCTTTGAAAGCTGGGCTACCGCGTTACCGAGCTGGGGCAGTGAACTCGCTCAGCCTGGAATAAGCGCTCGCTCTAAAGTGCCCCCACAATGGACGTTGATGTTGGGCATGAGCTTTGGGAGAGACGGGAGAGAGTCATTAGCTAGTAGCCCGTCGCAATCTTAGCCCACTAACTAACCTGGGGCCTAACCTAGGTGTTCTTTAGCTAAGGCAGGCAGTGTCTGTTCACCTCACCGCTTGTGTTCTAGTGCAGGTACCTAACGCATCTCGGCAGCGCCCTCTTCGACCCTGGAATTATCAAACACCCATATTCCCTGCTCCTTCATTTCCCTACATCCCGTCTTTTAATCTTGTACATTAAATCCCATTGTCACAAAGTTACAAACTTTTCGCTGCCTCGACTGGATTGACGTCCAATCTACGAGCGACCTCTCGCTCGTTGCACCGACGAAACGTACGTTCCTCCCAATCAGCCTCCGAATCGTCGGGTACCTACGTCAGCTAGTCCTTTGTTCATTGCCCTGGGTGTTTTGGGTGTTTCGGTGTTTCAGGACCGCGATCGACCTCCTTCATCGACTACCCAGACTTCATACTCTACACTCTCGCCTCGCGCATGCGCATGTGCAAATACCAAGGGCGCATTTACGACATTAAGAAACTACCGCCGTCGCCGCTGTATTAGAATTCTTACGAGCCTCGAAGCCGTCGACCGCGCATCACGGTGGCGGCTGAAAGCCCTTCGACTCTACATTTCTTATTGCTAGTTAAGACTCGGCTCCTCGACGCGCCTTATATAGCATCGCGCCCGACAACATGGGGTCGGGTCTCTGGAATACAACATGTAACTCCACTCTGGAAGATTTGCGCAGTACGTATCTCGACCAAAATAAGCTTCGCCGCCCTGGTCATTCCCGCGCGCCGAGAGGCATGGCGCCAAGGGGCTTCCAATGGGCTCACATCTAGCGGGTACAACTTGCTGATCACTTGTCTACTATACAGTTGGGTCAGAGGAGAAGCTCGTTGGCAATTTTACCTTTCACCAGTTAGCTTTGATCATTGCCGGAGGTTCCACGATAATCGCCTACATCGTCAGCTTTTATCTCATGTGGCAGCATGCCCTTAACTACACGAAGCCCCGCGAGCAAAAACAGTATGCTTCCTCCGAGTCGCATTGATGAGCGGTGCCTGGAAAGCTAACTAATAGCAGCATCATGCGAATCCTCTTTATGGTACCTGTATATGCGACGTCGTCTTTTCTCGCTCTTTGGTTCTATTGGCATGCCATATATTTCCAAGTCATCAGCGAGGCCTATGAAGCCTTCGCCATTTCGTCTTTCTTCGCCCTCATGTGCCACCTTGTGGCGCCAGATCTTCACGAGCAGAAGCAGTTCTTCCGCCAAATGCATCCTATCAAGCCCTGGCTTTTACCTCTAAACTGGTTCGCCAAGTGTTGCGGTGGTGAGCGTGGCATCTGGAGAACACCAAAATCAGGTCTGACGTGGTTTAATATAATATGGATCGGTGTCTATCATTACTGCTTCATACGTGTCGCCATGACCATCGTTGCCGTTGTGACACAACATTTTGACCGCTATTGCGAGAGCTCTAACAGCCCCGTATTTGCTCATGTTTGGGTATGTTTGAATGAGATGACGATAGTCTCGACATTTACTAATTTATTATCGATTGCCTTAGGTCATTGTGATTGTAGCTATTGCGGTTACAATCGCGATTTACTGCTTATTCCAATTTTATTCGCAGTTCAGACAATCCCTAGCTGAGCACAAGTTAGGCCTAAAAGTGTTAGCTATCAAGCTTGTTGTCTTTTTGTCCTTCTGGCAAACAATAGCTATTTCGTTGGCCACCTCGGAAACGGTGAACCTTGTCAGCCCGAACGAGAAGCTTGCCTACCCCGATTTGAAAGTAGGCATTCCTAGCTTACTTCTCTGTGTTGAGATGGCTCTATTCGCCGTATTGCATCTATGGTCTTTTCCTTACGCTCAGTACAAGGAAGGCGCCAAGGCTACTTTTTATCCTAGCCCCAACCCCTCGATCGGAATCCCACCCCGGGAGAACGAGCGTGGGCCTAAAATGGGAGGATTTGCCGGTCTCAAAGCGTTTGCCGATGCTATCAACATATGGGACATCGTGAAGGCTTTCGGCAGGGGGATTCGCTGGTTGTTCGTAGGGGCTAAGCGCCGTCATGAAGACCCAAGCTATCAGCTCAAAGCCGATACAAGTTACCCAATGCCAAATAACCCTGATGGTAAAAGTACAGATCATTTACCAATCGCCAATCAGTTTCGCCGGAGTACGTTTGGCTTGCCTCATGCTCCTGGTGACCCAATGCCGGAAGAGAGCGCTGGGCTTATAGCGAATGCTCAACCGAATCCGGGAAGTGGGCCTAGAAGACAGACGAACCCGTACCAAGATTCAACGACTCACCCACAAGCATATGACGACCATACAGAACCAGGACCGTCAACCCACAACACTACTTTTACTCCATACGACGACAGAGGCGACATAGGGGCTACCGGGTCGCAGTATTATGCATACGATGCAGGTGATCCCTACAGTAGTAATCCTGAGACCGGAGTCGCATTACCACAAAGGGCTAGAAATTCGACCCAAGTCAAGGTTGGCAATGCGCTATGGGGGCACCAGCAGCCTGAAAGATAATGGCTTGAACTGTTTCAACCTGAATCTCCAAATACTCGTGGTGTTGGCCGCCTCTGGGAAGAAGGGGATGGTCTGTTATGTTTCAATGTATGTCTGAATAGATTCTCAGGCCTCAAAGTTTGGCGTTGGGGAGGCGTTGGTTTTTGAATCTCACGAAATTAGACAAAGATTCGTAAGGATATTGGGCTTTGCTCACCTTTTTCAAGTCAAGAGGCTATGGGGGGAGTGAGGTCTTTTCATGTTGGTCTACGGCTGGCTAAGTCACGGTGATATACCCTGTGTACACAATTTTATTCGATTTCATGATTACAAGTCCTGATCTAGATACTGTATCGAGATACTATCTGTGTGAGAGGGAAATGCAATAGACAACTAGTCTAATTAAATGGACGGGCTAAACCATTTTTATTATATTCCTCTCTTGCCTTTGCCCCTCAGTTTCCTCGGACCCATCATTTTATAAACACCCGATCGGAGCTATACTCTACCTCGGTCGCAAATTCTATTAGGAGATTCCAGGTAAATTTCCGTCTTTGGACTTCTAACAAAATGTGATAAAACTTCCTTCTCACAAGGGGACACAGAGTCCTCTTGATGGCTCTTGTTTCTTGATATCAATATCACCTAGGTTAGTAGGTTAGAGGTATTCAGGCTGTTGACGCAGGCGGCGAACCAATTACAGTAATCATTATAATACATACACTAATAGGAGGAAGTCAGGGATTAAATCAAGAATGTGACCCCCAAAGTCAACAATAAAATGCCACATACCAAGCAAGCTACGCTTATCGTAAGACCCCGTTCGATCCTTCCCACATGTCCTGTCTTCATTCCGTCATGACTTTTACTATTACCTTTATTATTGCGTTTTACGACGTTGATATTCATTCAATCTACACTCGTTAATCTATTGCTGCCAGCATTCTGGGCTTATACTGACTGTATCTGCATCTGTATATTTAATCGCCTCTGCTCTTTCCCTAGTCGCTCGCTCCCTTTGCAGAGTCTATCTTATCTAGCGTTGCTATCAACAGTATACCGCTCGTTTATCTGCCATTGGCCCTTTGAATATATTTATTGTGTCAGGCCTCTCCCTTCCCAGGGCACCTTTCTCAGCCTTTAATCTCTTGCTTGAAATCACGACGCATCCTTCTCCTAGAACAGGCTACACACACGCGTATGCATATAATTTATATCATAGCTTTTCCGTTGTAAACATGCACACAGTAGCTCTGCTCACGGCTCTGGCCTCCGCGGCATCCGCCACCAAGCTCGGTTTCAACTATGGCTCTACCTTCACTACTGGAGCAGCCAAGATGCAGTCAGATTTCGAGGCCGAGTTCACTACCGCGGCGAATCTAAAAGGAACCAAAGGTTGGACTAGTGCCCGACTCTACACTATGGTGGTAAGCTACCCCCTCTGTTGCCCCCCCGGATTGCCTGTGTTCACTTTGAGCCTGACACTGTATAGCAAGGTGGCACTGCCAGTGACCCCATCTCCGCCATCCCTGCCGCTATTAAGACCAAGACTTCGCTTCTCCTAGGTCTGTGGGCGTCTGCTGGTGACGCCGCCTTTGCCAACGAGATCCTTGCCCTCAAGGCCGCTATCGAGAAGTACGGAGACGACCTCGCTGGCCTCGTGGATGGTATCTCGATTGGCAGCGAAGACTTGTACCGCAATTCGCCCCAGGGTATTGCTGCGGGGTCCAACCCGGGCGTGGACCCGGATGTTCTCGTCAAGTACATAAAGCAGGTGAAGGGAGTTATTTCTGGCACCGCCCTCGAGGGCGCCCTCCTTGGCCATGTCGATACTTGGACTGGGTGGGATAATTCGTCTAGCAGTGTTGTTGTGGACGCCCTCGATTGGATCGGCATGGACGCTTATCCCTACTTCCAAGACACGATGCCAAATGCCATCGGTCAGAGCAAATCTCTCTTCCAGGCCGCCCTGGGGAAAACGCAGGCAGCCGCTCGCGGAAAGTCGGTTTGGATTACGGAAACAGGCCACCCCGTCAGCGGCAAGGAGAGCGGAGACTCAGTCGCGTCTGTCGAGAATGCTGAAAAGTTCTGGAAGACCGTGGGCTGTCCCATGTTTGGTAATATCAACGTCTGGTGTGTAATTTCAAGCTTTTGTCTTCTACTAGGCTCGGATTCTTTATTTCGATGTTCCGATGCTCACTTGAATCGTTTTTCGCTGATTGTACTATAGGTGGTATACTCTTCAAGACGCCGCCCCTGATACCCCGAACCCGAGCTTTGGTATCATCGGCAGCGAGCTGACCACCACACCTCTGTTCGACCTCAGTTGTGACGACGCCGAGATTGAGCCTTCTTCCTCTTCCACCTCCGTCACCTCGTCTGTCGCCTCTACGGGCAAACCCACCAGTACGAAGCCCGCCGCAACAGACGGAAGTACCACAGCTACTGCGGGCGAAACTGAATCCAAGTCTACCACTCCTGTAGGAGGCGGTCAGGGTACTTCGAGCTCCTCGGCTTCTCTCGAACAATCGGCTACTCTGATCTCCCCGCTCATCCCCATCCCAACCACCACTAGAGTCGCTTCAGTCACAGGCTCTGGCTCAGGTTCCTCACCAGGTTCCTCTTTCTCGGATTCCGGCGTAGACTCCGGCTTAAGTCCCAGCTCGGGTCCTGGTTCAGACACTGGCTCCAGCGGCAGCACGACATCTGTGTCTCCCACGCCTTCCTCCACCGCCGCTACTTTACCTGACTCTTCTGCTTCAAGCTTGGAGATGGGAGTTATCGGGGCCACTTTCATTGCAATAGTTGCTGCTGTCATCTTCTTGTAGAATGAGATCATACTTAATGAGCAAGTCGGCAAAGTGATTATGACTGTCTTCTAAGGACCCTGCATGGTAAACGGCGTTTTAGGGGGCGGTGGTCATTTTGCTTGCTGTTGCGACGGAACATAATATTGCGATTGAGGAGTTGAAATGGAATTGATCATTGGGCCGGCGTCTGCACCTCGCGAAGAAGGGAGGCAAATGGGAGATGTAGGCAGACTGAAGGGTACGGATCTAATTGGGCTAATATATCGGGGAGCTTCACGCCTTCGTCTTAATGGCATGGTGATATGTAGTTACACTACGTCAACCACACTTTAATATAATGTCTAATAAATCTCAATAAGGCTTCTTAATCGTGCGGATATCAATTTCAGGGGAATATCGGATTGTCAAGTTAAACGTCATGTAAAGAAGTGAGCTCAGTATTAGAGCTTGGCAAAGGGTTCATATGTTTTCTACGGGCCTATTTTTACGCTCATTTGATGAGCTTCGTATGAAGAATTTATAGTGGGGAGTTTCATCACGCTTGATCATTGATCTTTCGGGGCGCGCTCGGTCGAATGCATGTAGATTTGAGCATTTCTTCTACCTTGTAATAGAATACTGAATATGGAATATACAGGGGGCATTTCCTGACGGATCTACCCGTCAGGTCGTTGTCAGAACGGTATCAAAACCCCGTCAACCCACTGAGCTTCTCCCAATGAACGAGGTGACCGCGTTCATAGCGCACCCATGCAGCGTACATGCACCAAGCCAACACAACGGAAACGAGGCTCGCGAGCGCAAGCCACTACAACACTCGGGGTCAGTAATTACCGTTTTGAGCATGATTTGGATAGTTTTGAGACAACTGGAAGTTTCTAAAACACAGATTTGGCCCAAAGAGAGGCTTTTCTGCTCTGAAAGTAACCAGAACGGGAACAAAATAACCCCGAGAATTACTCACGCGGTACTGCTCGACCTGGGGGAAGGCGATGGCGGCGGTGGCGCCGAGGACCTCGAACACGTTGACGATGGCGTTCTCGACGCCGGCGAAGCTCGAGCGCTGGGTCTTGTGCACGAGTGTCTGCGTTAGTTGCTGCGTGGTGAGGTCGTGCACCCAGACGCCGAGGCGCGAGAACGCGAGAAACGAAAACAGGATTACGCTCCAGCCCACGCTGAAAGACGCTTTGCCGCCGCCGCCTGCTGAACGCGGGATAGGGTCTTCTCCGGTTTCGTCGTTGCGCTGTGCGGAGATGACCCAGAGAGCTAGGACGACGGGTATCTGGATCGGCGGGTTAGCGAGGCGTGATAATGGGGATTGGCCGTTGCATGACTAACCGTGTTGATAAACTGGCCGCTAATACCCCATAGCCCAAGGCGCTTGAGTCCGAGGACGGTCTCGGCATCCGTGATCGAATTGTCTTGTCCGGATTCCTCGTGCATCAGGCTCACGTTTGCTTCATCGCTTGATGAAGCGCTCCGCCGACTAGCCTTGCCGAAATATACGATACCCCAGGGAGTGACTGCAATATTGGCGTTAGTTATTTCTGGCCTATAGTTGTTTCGGAAGCGCGGGGATTTTTGGGGACATGGATAGGCGAAATGTAGTCTTTCGTCCTTAGATGAGTAGAGACAGGACAGGTGATGGCTTACTAAGTGTGCTGCTGATCTCGAAGGTCGAGCCGATAGCTCGTGCGATGGTAATTACGTTGAGCGAGTAGCCAAGGTTGAGTAAGTAGGTGATGAAGGTTGCCCGCCAGGTCAACATATTGAAATACAGCATCGCGAGGGAAAACGATGGAATCCAGACCGAGGTGCTGAAATACATTTCCAGCCCGTTGAAGTACTGGCGTAATTTACTCGACCAAGACCCAATCCTGAGCCCTCTCTCTCCGGCCCCAGCGGTGGCAGCGCCCTGCGCTGGTTCATAAATAGGGATTGGCTTCGGAGCTTGCAGCACTTCACTGCCGTTCCAAACTCGGTTGGCGGAGATGAGTTCGATGGGGATGCTTATAAGGCTCGTGAGGCCCGTGTATAGCACGCCGACACGGACGGAGTCCGTCGCTGAAATGACGACCGAGATAAAGATTGGGGATATCAGCTTGCAAACGAGGTCGATGCGGCGCATGACGGCATTCAGGTTCGTGAGATCGTAGGGATGTCCTATGGGCCCGGCGACGACAACGACCCAATCTCGTTCCATCGATATCATGTTGCCGGAAGCACTAAGTCGCTCGATGATACCAAAGGCGATGGCAATGGCGAAAACCACGCCCTTTAGCGTGTCATTGCGTGGCAGCGCGAACCGAGGCGGCGCAGTATCTGCGTCGCTGGTGAGCAGATTCTCCTGGCTCAGGATCAGGAGCCAAAAGAAGGACCCTAAGATCACGGATGCTCGGTTGCAGAAAATAGTTGACAGGAGCGTTCGCAGCCGGTTTGGGGATCGCTCAACCCAATGGCCAACAGAGCTCGATAGCAGGATCATGGCAATATATATGATGACCATTCTGTGATTACTTCGTTAGTACTCAAACCTTATGAGAATCGAGGGTAGTGCTAGCTCGGCGATATCAAGGTACGGGGATTATTAATGCAATGCAGCGCGAATAAGATGGACAGGTAGCTTACCGTAGAGCTGCTGCAACGAGTGTATCCGGGTATGCGGCAGCGGTGAAGAGAATCTACACAGATAGAGACATTAGTGTTTTTTCTCATCACAATGCGGCACCGCTGGGAGCCCTGGTGAAAACACCTACAGCGGCGAACTCATACCCACGGGCATTCCATGTTGAGAAAGAATGGCTGAGGTAAAGGTTAAAAGCCTGGGCCTGAGTGAGTCCTGGCTTAAAGTCTGGGACCGTATCGTGGCTGTCATCAAACGTCGTCAACTCCTCCTCGGATTCCATGACCGCTGCCCTACTCCTGGTCTCGCTCGTTCGTTAGAGATAAATCGCTACGAAAACGAGATGAGAGGTGGGAAGTATGCAATTTCAAAGTTTGAAATGACAACTAGATTAAATGTGAGTCGACGCGTGATAAAAAATAATTTAAAAAAATAATTATAAGCAACCCCATCCCCCAGAATATCGGCAACTTGAATAAGTTAGACTGGGTTGGTCGGATGCAGGTGCTACGGTCGGGACCTTAAAGTTTACGTAGTGGTATTCAGGGCCCGAGGCGGTTTAAACCCGATTTTACGTCCGCTTTGGGTAACGGGAGTAGATGACGCCACTTCGGTGAGCGAACATACAGGCCTGGGGGGCTGGGGTTAGCGGCCGACCCGGAGGTTTCTATTTGGTACGTGGCCCACTCATGTGTTGTTGTTCTACTATGTAATTCAAGATCCCTAGCCAGTGGATAATAAATTCTTTTTACGGTTGGACGAAAGAGTGAATATTCAGATGACCTGGCGCTTAGTTAAATGTATCATAATCATATGGAAGTGTTAGGTTGTTTGGTGACACATAACAGATAGCAAACGAAAGACATTCACGAACAACGCCAAAAATCAAACATGCCCTCCTAGACTCTAGATAAGTGCTTGTCCGGGGTTGGATCATAGTGATAATCGGGAATAGAGCTTTGTGTTTCTTTTCTTTTACCTACACGCTTACTCGATAATTTAGGCCTATAATTTGAGAGGAATTGCACGAGTGCGTGGCCGACGCTGCTCGTTTCCAAAGCCGAAAAAGATCTCATCTTTTGGTGGCGCCCCTTTTCTAAGCTCCTCTTCGGGGGCTTCACACAGCTTACGTGCCTCTTCTGGCACTTTCAAATCGCGTAAGTTGTCTATCCTCGACAGAAATTGCATTCCCATACCAGCCTCCGAGTGCCAGATCGCATGGCAATGGAAGAACCATACGCCGGGGTTGTCTGCTATAAATCGGAGCAAAACCCATCCAAACCCTTCGGCCGTGATTGTGTCTCTTTTGAGAGGATTCCTTATAATAGTCTTGTTCGCTGGATCGAGGAGGCCTTTCCCTTCAGGTTGAAGGCCTAATGCTTCGTACCCAGGAAAATATCCGTGACCTGCCCCCAACACCCATAAATTCGTTCCATGCAGGTGGAAAGGGTGACTGTTCTCGTCCATGTTCTGCAGAATAATATCAACTGTTTCCAGTTTGCGGTTTGAAATAGTTAGCTCGGATTCGCTGTTGAAAGCAATTTCATTAACGCCTTCGATAGCGAAAGACTCATTATTATGTGCGAGCCCATCGAGGACCCGGTGTAGCGTGGGATATTTGAGATTCGGCCGAAAGGATGAAGAGTTGAAAACCCCTCTTTGAAGGCGCCAATCACCAATGGCAAGATTCACGCGTAGATACCACGAGTGATCTGCAACCTGTGGTGCGGGCTGTTGAGGTGAGGGTTGAAAAGAGATGGTGGAGCTTAAATCTCGGCAACTCGAGAGAAAGGGGAGTTCCGAGGTTGTCTGTGGCAGTATGATATCTTCATTCTCGTCTTGGCCGTCCTTTGTACCTGCGTCATCGTGGTCCTCATGTCGAGTATATAGGCTATTCGTATAGCGAACAATAGCTCTTGCCTCATCGATACCGTTCTCGGGGAGTCTCTGATCTGCAAAGCATGAGGTAATCATTCTGGCTCGGAGCCAGAAGGCTCCATCATCATGATCAGCCCTCAAAACCGCACTATACCGTTGCCCAGGAGAAATAATTAAGGGAGAACCTAGGGTCCTGAGGCGGACAGAATCAGTAATTGTAATTTCGCATGTGCCCAGGAACTACGGGGAGCTTCTAAGGAATAATCCTGGCCCAAAAATATTTTTTCCGCTCTAGAGGCCGGCCGGCCGCAGCAGGAGGGGAATGAATCCGGAGATCACTTACGGCTCGACAATTGTTCCATCTACTTCAACAACTTGTAAGTCGTCATGGTCGTCAACGGCAACCTGAAACCAACCAAAGCCGCCTACGTTAATGAAACGAAGCCGATGTCTTTCACCAGAAGCTACGTCCAAATGCGGTAGGGAGGTGGCTTTCACCTCAGTACATTCCCGATCTGAGTGGTCAGAGCAGACAGCCCGGTTGATCCCATTCATCAATGCCGTGTTGGGAATGGGCGCATCCTCAACGCCAGGAGATAAGAAATCTCTCATGAGACCACTTGCTTGATCGTACCACCAGTCTTGTAACAATATGACACGGTCTGAGGAATATGGTTTCACTGCCTCTCGGTGGTTGTGGACTACCATTGGCCCTACGAGACCATCGAGGGCCTGCACACCTTGATGGCCATGGTAAAAGTCTTACGCCATTACATTAGCACTAGAAATCTAACAGGGCCATTGAGAATGTGATACCGCAAGAACTGGGACCTACTAAGGGAAGTGAGGCGGAGATGGACTTACATGTACCCGATTGGCCGGTAACATTAAATCTATATTGATAGGACTGGCCAGAGGCGATAGGGCATTGAGTCACACCAGCAGCTCCATCCATCCAATTCGATCCGTTTTGAAAAATACCGTGCCAATGCATCGCGGTAGCATTGGAAGCTTTGTTCACCAGCTTGACACTGAGAACATCTCCTTCGTTTATTTCGATCAGTGGCCCCGGGAACTGGTTGTTAATCAACATCATCGGCCTGCGAACGCCATCCGGGCCACCTTCTCCGTCGGTAATAATCCATTCGTATTCCCTGACTTGATTTGGAGCGAGAAAGTCCCAGTCCGGATCCAGGATGTAGCCATCTGAGCGAAATGGTTGAGATGGGGAAGAATGGTCATCGACTTGCGATTCAACATTTGGCTTTGAAGGGCTGAGAGACAGCAAAAGGCCGGCAAGGGCGAACAGAACAACAATTGAAACTGTGAAGACCCCGGCAAAAGACCATCCTATCTGGTGAGTTTGCGGCGTCGCCTGTTCGAGTACATCAAGATGATCATGAGATAATAGACGCCTAGCCTCCGTCTCAATGCTGTCGGATATGTTCTCTTCATATACATCGTCTTTGAATCGAGTACTCTCTATCTGGGAGGGCTGTGCTTCAGTTGGCAATGACCTGGCGTCTCCGTGGCTCGCCATGCTGATAAGACTGTTATGATGCGCCTGGAAGAACTCGTCGATCACACGGATCAGCAGGTTAATCAGCCTAGCACCGAAAACTTTTCAACCAGGATACAATGCTATTAATATTATCCACAAATCTTTCCGTCATAGAGAAATTAGATTATTTCGATACGGCCCTTTCACAAGGTATTTACCGATTCTACTAAAAGTAGTTGGAAAAAGCAAGTGACCACTAGTACCAATACTGCGAAATCCCAAGTATGGTACTTAGAGAGGAGTAGGACCTGCGTCGTCTGGGAGGCGGACGCTGATAATTCAGCAGTAGGAATGCCGGCGCCTCGGCGCGCATTGAAATAGCATTGGACTGCGATAGTTCGATGAGTTGAAGGTTGAAAGTGTCGACCAAAAAAGGATGCAGTTCAGTCTAGATGACTGTCACATAGCAGTTGCCAAATAGGGAGTGGATTTAACGCCGATAACGCCGAGTTATCTAGATACTGTAGTGTGGTAACCTTGATCTAGTGGGTAGACTAACCTGGGTCGTATTGTTAGTGCAAACAAAATTAACTACCTATATAGTAACGATATGAGCTTGTTAAAAGGCACGTGGGTGAAGGATAGGTAGGAACTCTATCGAATCAAAAGATGAAGTGTTTACGGTTGTTTTGAGCCTCACAATCTCGACCTAAATATAGATGGACGACATAACTACCTCCCACTGAACAGGATACTTATTATACCCTTTTCGATGTTGCGTGCACCTAAGTCATATTAGTTATCGGATAAGAATTGAAGTGCCTACCTATACAATTAATATTAACTTTGAAGTCGGACAACTGCGGATACCCTTTACTTACTTCGTTCTTTTTCATAGGTAATAATTAAGAAGAGAAGATTTGATGCTCATGATGATACTTGACTCGCATCCTACTTAGGTATGCCGACATATGCCGTCTCTGACGTGGGCCACGATTGGATTGGGGATGCGGAGATGAGAGCTGACATGCACATTTTAAGTGCAGTGAACTTCAGCAGCCAGTTATTAATCAAGCTCGTTTGACTCATCGATCGCGGCTACTTGCCGTCTACCGCCGAATACTACCTACCTGGTAGGTACTTATAGTTGGTGCGTAGCATTGAGAGGTGCATATGTATGTACTACAGTCACGGGTATGTAGCTTGTGCTGATCGATATCAATACACAGATACTTACCTCAGCAGAAGGGATGCGCGGACTTAACTGCTACAACAACAGAAAGTCCGAAACGAACATGAGTTTCCAACTTGAGATCTGAATTGGGCAATGCACACCGGAGAATGAGTCATGCGTGCAGCGGTGGAGTGTTTGATCAAGCATTTGCTTGTGTAGTGTACATAGTACAGTAATGGATGCAGGTAGTGGATTCTACAGGCATCTACATTTACTATGTAAGGTACCTAATAGGCAGTGTAGTACACTTATCTAGCCAGGCTGCAACTTCATTACGTGATACCGTAGATAGGGTAGTGTGGTGAAGATAGGTACTAGCTAGATTCAGACGTATATCATTGCCTCCTATATGTCTCCTATCAGTAGGTAGCGTTATAGGTGGTGGAAAATACCCACGAGGTACTGTAAGTTAGGTACTTGATAAGAGTGGCCTATAGGCTATAGTAGTGCCCTATATTCGTAGCATGCTAGGTACCTAAGTCTTAACACAGGTTAATCTCTACTCACTAGTGTACGGAGGTTGGGGCCAAAAGTCTTCATCAGCCTTAACAATTGAATACAGTGCATATTACATACTACACACGGTAGATGCTTCCTAATTAGGAAAGGTTTCGACTATTCTTGCCAGACCGCTAACGGCCCGATATTGACATATTTTCTACTTCGCAGACCGCCACCAGACCGAAACGCAACCTGCCAAGCTGTTAGCAGTTTGGCAAGAATAGTTGAAGCCTTTCCTAATTAGGAAGCATCTACCGTGTGTAGTATGTAATATGCACTGTATTCAATTGTTAAGGCTGATGAAGACTTTTGGCCCCAACCTCCGTACACTAGTGAGTAGTGTATAGTAGACAGAAAACATTCGATCGACACTAGGAATATACCGTAAGATTGGGGACAAGTTCATGCATCTCAAGTTATGATACCTCCAAGTACGTACGTCAGCGTAGGTTGCCTGAATTCGCTGACGAGGTATTCAGAGGTTCCTTTTTTGTTCAGCATATACTCATAGTATAGGGCCATGTCAGACCTCGAAAACCCAACACAATGCATGATTGAACCCGGTAGAGTGTCTGGAGACGGTAAACGGGACCTAGATAGTACCGTCCAAAAAAGCCACAGGTACAAGATAGATATGGCAAATCATGCTAACGAGAGAAGTAGAGTGACCAGTACACTTTTAGTAGATTTATAATCCTTGGCGTTTTAACTGTGACGACTGGAAGAAGAGATGTCAGCTAACATTGATGTAACCCCCCACCATTCCCCATTCTCCATCCCCTCGGATCGAGTGTGTGGTGTGTACATCTACAGCAGTGAACAGTTCATAGTGGGCAGTAAGTACCAGTATCAGTGTAGATTCTCTAGTCTGAATTCAACCTCACGCGGTGCCCGCACTTCTCCTTCTGGAGCCAATATTCACGCCACTCTAGATTCTCTCTCTAGATACCGAAACCTGGGAGATTGCTAGGCGTCGCGGAGAAGTACCGAAACTGCCGTGTATCTATTACCACGTCCGCTCTCCCTTTGTCACCGCTACATCTATTCCGTCCCTTTTGTCGAGCTGGACGCTATTGCTGGTTATCTACTCTTGCTTCAACACAAGCCTTTCATGGAGAATTTTGACAGATACTGTAAAATCTAGCGGCTCGTGTGTTAGAACCTGTGGGTTGTGTGGTACTTGTGTTGAATTGTGCCATAGCGATTGTTGTTGTTGTTGGCGACTACAGCATCGCAATACCATCTTATATTCATCCGTCTATTTCTTACAAATCAGGGAACCAACGTGGCCGTCCTACCTTGCTCAGATCACTACCGTGTCGCCGCCTACTTCCTCGTTCCCGTCTTTATCGATCTCGACCCAACCAGCGAAAGTCCATTGCCGTCGATTGCCAGCCTACGACCGTGCGAACCCCCACCGTCGCGTGCTCTTGATGAAGCCCCTCCCCGTTGCGCTGGAGATATTGTAGGCACTTTGGGGTTCCCCTGCCCCTCGAGCCATAGGCCTTATAACGTGAAGAGTGTTCAGACGCAGGAATACCGTGGTTCTTTCTACTCCCCCGACAGCGCGCTTGGATTTTGAATGATTAAACATTCTGATCCGGCTTCGATCTATGTTTGAAGCCCCCCCCCCTCCCCGAAAATTTGAAAGCGCCAAATACACCCCTCTTAAACCGCTTCAATTCACATCTACCCCAAAATCTGAGGGACACACCGTCTCACTGTTGTTCAAGTACTCCCCAAGATTTTGGCACCGGCCTGTCAACCATACTAAGTCTCATACCACCACGCTATCGGCTCTCATATATCTACTCCCGTCCCAGGGCAGAGAGCGTCGTGGAGAACACCCATTAACATTAGAGCCGGAGTCACGAGAGATTATAATATTCGCCTATCCTAAGTCCGGCTTGTAGTTCTCGTAACGAAGGACAAGCCCTCAGAAAGAAACTAACCGCTTTTTTTTTCTTTGAATTGGTTTATTCATCTATTTTTACAATGACACCCACGCCTCCTTCAGCTGGGACCTCGTCATCGGGTCATTCGCCTGAGGAGCAGTTTCGAGTAGTACGGCGGAGGAATCGAGTACCTCTCAGCTGCTACCCATGCCGGACAAGAAAGTAAGCAACTCCTGTATACTGAGGCCGCATCTGCCCACTAAATCATGCTGGCTTAATATAGGGACGAGACTAATAGAGAATAGGCTAAAATGTAATAGGGGGGCCCCGAGTTGTGATAATTGCGTTAAGCGAGGCGATACACAATCATGTGTTTATGCGACACCATCAAGCCGGCGCAAGAATCAAAATAGTGCTGGCGCTAATGCAAGTCCTGATGATATGCAGAATCGGATCGACCGTTTGGAAAGTTTAGTTCTGAGTTTGATGCATGGCGGTGCCAATATCGACCCTCCGACCGCCGCAGCCGCGGCTCAAGCGGCGTCGTCGCGAAATGCTCCTGTCGCCGCCCTCTCAAATGCCGATAGTTCCTCTTCGGCACGCGTCGACCGGGATGATAATGGAGAAATGAAGGACGATGACGAGGAAGACGGCAGCGATGTAGAAGATAATCTTGCTGAATCCTTAGGCGTACTCAAAGTCGACGCGGATCAGGGCAAATCGATGTATGTTGGACAGGAGCATTGGCACACTCTTCTAGCTGATGTCACCGAAGTGAAGAATTTCTACGCCTCGCACAAGAAGGACCTAGAAAACAGTTACCGCCGTGTAATGTCTTCGAAACCACCCACTGCTCAGAATTCACCCATATTTCTGCTCTCCGCGCCGCCTTCGTCTGAAGTGGAACTGAGGGCTGAACTACCTGCGAAGACTGCGATTACAACACTGGTATCGCGATACTTCAATTCCCTAGATACTGCTGCTAGTATAATACACGGGCCGACTTTCCAGCAGCAGTTACGAGCCCACTGGCAAGATCCGTCAAAATCGTCCATCATGTGGATAGGGTTACTATACTCCATGTTATGTCTTGCCATGCTCAGCTACCACAAAGTTGGAGATGAGCCTCCAGAGTGGCGAGGGCGATCCCTAGATTTAGCAGCGGAATATCGGTTACGAACTGTGCAATGCCTCGTGGAGGCTGACTACACGAAGCCTGTAGAATATACAGTAGAGACCATGTTGCTGTATCTTTTCGGGGAATACTCTTCTCGCTGGGACGCCGATCTGGGTCTCTGGCTTATCACATCCATAATTACGAGAATCGCCTTTCGCATGGGCTACCACCGGGATGCGGAATGGTTTCCTTCCATCTCACCTTTCAAAGGGGTGCGTATTAGACCCTTGAGACATGTATAACTAGCGCACAAATCAGAACTAACTAGGAATTTATTAATAGGAGATGAGACGGCGAACATGGGCACTATTGCGTATGGCCGATATCATGTTTTCTTACCAGGTAAAATACTATATATAAAAAAAGTAATCGTCACGACTTCAAATAGACTGACAATCTCTTAGGTGTCGTTACCAACTATGATCTATGAGCATGATACCGATACAAAGCTCCCGCATAATATTTTTGACGAGGAGTTTGGAACTAACACGAAGATGTTGCCGCCTTCACGGCCAGTTACGGAGCCTACCCCGATAGCTTATATGATTGGAAAGACAAAACTTTCGCTTCAGTTTGGTAATATCCTCCAAGCAGTCACTCGGGTAGGAAAGCTCGTGCCATACGATGAGATATTACAACACGATCGAAAGCTTCGTGAGATCATGGATGAGTTCCCGCCTCATTTAAAAATTCAACCATTGGATGGGTCACACGACCCAGTTACGCTCATCATTGCGCGATACAATCTCGATCTTCTGTACCAAAAGGTCATGTGCATGTTGCATAGAAAACACATGGGCAGAGCTAGGCAAAATCCCCGGTATGCATATTCGCGTCGCAGCGCTATTGAGGCATCACTAGGGACGCTGAGCCATTTGAAATCCATTTATCGTGAATGTCAGCCAAATGGTAGACTTCGGACGATGAAGTGGTATGTTTCCTCCACGTCAAGAGATACGTTGCTCCCCACAACGCTCGTGATCATGGAACTTCACCATGATCACATGGTGAACGCCGCTGGTAGGCAGCAGGACTCGCAAGCTGCGTGTTTCTGGACGCCCGAGCAACGTCGAGAGATGATAAAGACCCTTGAAGAGGTGCGGGATATCTGGTCAAAACTGTCGCAAGAATCTGTGGAGGCATACAAAGCATGGAACATCCTTAACATTATGTTGGAAAAGATTAAGAATCCGGAGCCATCGCCCCTTGGTACGGGAGAAACTCTAAGTATAACGGAAAACCTATTCGATAATCTCGGGTCTAGTGATATGCAGCCAGATCACACGGCAGCCATGACATTAGGCATACTTTCCGGAGGGATGACCCCGAATAGTAGCTTTCAGTCTCCCGGTGGGACAAATTACCCTAACCTCGACCTCGGTACAAATATGGGTCTCTCCTCGGTGCCAGATTTCCAACCGGACGTTGGGGCGATCAATAACGCAACATCGCCCTTTTCAATGTTCACAAATCTAGGCAACAGTAGTAATATGGCCCTCGATCAGAATTTTGACTGGGTAAGGATATCTACTTAATCAGGTATTTGATGATGATATTAACAGGTACCTAGGACGTACTCGATAATTATGCGCAGACAGCGAGTTGGACAGATCAGGCCTTTGGCTTTTTTGCGGGCAGTACCGAACAGCAGTCACAACAAGGATCGTCTACCGATGGGTCATTCTCTTTCATGAACACGAGTACGTCTGGCCCTTGATTCGAAGGGCATGGCTAGCTCGCGGGAACTTCCAATCCCTACTTATCCCGCAATAGTATGACGACGAATATGACGAGGTGGGGAAAATCCGGTTGTTGCTTTGTTCCCTTGAAAGCCGCCCACTTGGTGACTCGGTACATAGAAAATCGGCTTTACTACGGACATATTGATGGATGGCGGTGTGGTTTTGTATATCTTAGATGGTAGTAGCTCCGTGAAGTGCACGAACATGAACCATCCTCTGCTCTTGCAGCTTCGCCCTATGCTAGGCAAGACGCACCATGTGATAAAAGTGAACCTATTTTGCTATGCCAATGTTTTCGTGCACCCCGCACCCGGCTTAATATAGCTTACAGAATATGAGAGTGGATGGGGAGAATCTAAAGTCTAGTTTACCGCGGCTTTTTTAGGAAAGGGCACGAGTCGCGAAGCGCCTCCAACCCCGGATTCTTCCCCGCATTAAGCATATCCAATGCTACCGAGCACGGCTCTTTACCGTGTTGAGACATTCGGCCCTATGGCGGGCTCAGCTAGCCTACATGCCCTGTTTTTTGTATGTATAAACTTGCAGTAGTATTCTTGGATACATTTCCTGCTATGTTTTCTTGGAGACCAGAGAATATCTCTCATGGAATCCACTTTGAGATACAATGAAAGGTATTACTATTGAGAATTAAAGCGTGATATAATGTGCGAGCTACCCGACCTACCCTAGCATACATTCACCAGTCCTTGAAGACAGCAAAAGCTGGCACCGGAATCGTACGGAACTTATATATAATCACCAGAAGATTCAGATGCGTGTAAGAGCATAACTAGATTAAAAATACCGACAGTCTGGTGATCAGCGTTGTCTGGGCAAGCCTTGAATCAGCCCAGGATATTCATTTAATCTAGGTTAGTTCCTTGCAACTAGCTCACTTGTCGCCTCCTCCACGCTAGCGACGTTTCGACTAACCAATATGATTTCGAGATGCCGTACTATTGCCAAAGGACACTAGATCAAGAAGAAGTTAAACATCGTGAGAAGTGATGATTAAGGAGTCCACCAAGAGGTCTAGAGTCTTGTCACTTTGCACTGACGTCAAATAGTACGGTAGTAATCCGGGACTTCTCAGTAAGAAACGCCGATATTGCGACCTTTTCGTTCCGCCCTAACCAATCCTATCGTCGGCTCGCTTGCTTCACCATTTGAAATACCGTCAGGAATCTGGGATAGAGCATTTTTAATGCGTAGATACTAGTGTCGAACCTAGGACCCAATTTAAATTTAAAGTTAGTCCATCCTATACTATGTAGAAACTATATGCGCAATAATAACACACGTGTTGCTGTTACGTGGAGGCTTGCAATGGATATTCCCGTAACTCCAAGAGGGCTTGAAGGCGGAGTATCTAATTCGGGCCTGAAATCTTGATACGGCAGGTGAAAAAGGTATATCAAAGCGGTAGTAGGGGCATGGCTTCACGCTCCCGGGACTAGTACGTTGAACGATGCACGGGAACGTATAGCCTAGCCCTCATACACTAGTAACTATAAGGATCATGGTCACAAACCATGCTCTTCTTCTAGATGTTCCTTGTATCACGATTTACCGTATCTATAAAGGCGGGCTTGCCCGAGCCCTTCACTCTATCTCGGCTATCCGTTCCCCTAGTATCCGTTTCCTTGAGCGAAGTATCTCCACGATGAGAGCATCTGCCTTGTTCGCAGCCCTAGGGGCTACCGTCCAGGCGTTATCCACAGACGACTGGGCCAAGCAGTCCATCTATCAGGTCTTGACCGACCGCTTTGCCCGCCCGGATGGCTCGACATATTCTTGCAACGACCTTCGCTCGTACTGTGGTGGAACATGGCAGGGTCTCATCAATAAATTGGATTGTACGTCGATCATATTCTTCACATTGGTGAAGCCTCTCATTTCATAAGTGGGCTTCTAAGATGGCATGAGTTCGTCGAGGAACTGTGGTCCATAGGGACGTTTTCATATCTTACCAAGAGATGTGCTAACAGAAGAGCATAGATATTCAGAACATGGGCTTCACTGCTATATGGATCAGTCCTGTCGTGAAGAATATCGACAGTCAGACGGCTTACGGGTAAGCTGTTGCTCGCGCACCAGGGTCATAGGAAGTCAAAGATCTAACGAGGTTTCTATCAAAAGCTATGCCTACCATGGCTACTGGGCCCAGGACATCTACTCGCTCAATTCGCACTTCGGCACGCCGGACGATTTAAAGCAGCTTTCGTCGGCGCTTCACGCTCGCGGCATGTATCTGATGGTAGATGTGGTGGTAAACCATTACGCTGCCAACATGGCCCCCGGGAGTGTTGACTACAGCCAATTTAACCCATTTAATACAGTTGATAAGTTCCACTCATACTGCCCTATCGACTACAACAACGCAAATTCCGTTATCAAATGCTGGCTCGGCGACACGAAGGTACCGCTGCCAGACGTCAAGACCGAGGACTCTGGCGTGCGTGACACGTTCAATGGATGGGTCAAGGACTTTGTCTCTACTTACGGCATCGACGGTCTGCGAATGGATACCGTTCCACATGTTGAGAAAGACTTCGTAAGCTACCCATGGAATCGTTTTCTTCCTGTAATAGCCGCTTGTGGAGGCAGAATTCCTGTCAGGACGACGAGTATGCCTCAGGAGCGAGCAGAATTCCTTAAACCCACGTGTATTTCACTTGAAAGAGTAATTACTAACTCCAGCGAACTATAGTGGCCTGGCTTCGGCGCGGCCGCGGGCTGCTACCTTGTCGGTGAGGTAGGTGAAACACGGCGGACTTCAGTTAGCAGTCTCTTGGTAGCAGACGAAACTGACCCAATAACAATAGATATTCAACGGTGACCCGTCAATCTTCCCCGACTGGCTTAGGTACATCAGCGGAACAATGAACTATCCTACGTATGTATCTGCATTCTCTGCCTAGTCTACGGGATTCGTCTGCTCATACCAAGCCATAGCTATTACTGGTTGACCCGGGCCTTCCAGTCTACGTCGGGTTCGGTTACCGATCTAGTTAATGGCCTTAACACGATGAAGGGGCAAATGAAGACAAAAGTGCTGGGATCGTTCCTTGAGAACCACGACAACCCACGCTTCGCGTCGTTAACCTCGGATATTGCGCTCGCCAAGAACGCCATTGCCTTCACCATCCTCATGGATGGCATCCCCATCATCTATCAGGGGCAGGAGCAACACTTCAGCGGCAAAGAGGATCCCGACAACCGCGAGGCGTTGTGGACCTCCAACTACGCCACAAACAACGATCTTTACCCCTGGATTTCAAAGCTCAACCAGATCCGAAACCTGGCCATCTCCGCGGACGGAGAGTACGTAAACTATCAAGCCTGGCCTACGTCGCCCGACTCCAGGACCATCGTGTTGCGCAAGGGATTCGCGGGTGCTCAGATCGTCAGCGTGCACACTAACGTCGGCTCTAACGACGGAAGCTATAGTGTCAGCCTCGGCAGCAGCTACACGGGCTTCACCGCGAACCAGGCACTGACCGAGGTCATGTCTTGTACTACGACGACGACTGACGGCTCTGGAACGTTGTCTTTCAGCCAGGGCCCCGAGACCAAGGTCTTTTTCCCGACCGCGAAGCTCGCTGGAAGCACAATCTGCAATGGTGAGTAACACCTCATTTCCAATGCTTGCGTAGGAATCTTGGCTTTGGGGACCTACTTTGGGCAAGTGAAGGGTTTGTACGAGAGGCAAACCGAGGAACATAGGTTACGATAAGATCCTATGAGCCACCAGGCGGCCGGAAAACTTTGTCACTATGTCTTCTCCCTTCGGATTACTGATACGCATGAATAGGCAGCGGTGGCGGCGGCGATGGTGGTGGTGGCGACGACGGCGGTTCAGGTTGCACCTCGGTCCCGGTGACGTTCAACGAGATCGTGACGACGTCCGTTGGACAGACAATTAAAGTGTAATTACTCCCCCTTCCCTGTGCTCTCTTCTCCTCTTTCGCCCCTATCCCTGATATCCTCTGCCCACCAATCCCTCTACACATCTCACTTCTCGGCACGCGTGATCGAATGCAAACAAATTAGTGCTGACAATTCTATCTTCCCCTGTACAGCGTAGGCAGTGTTTCAGAATTGGGCAACTGGTCGACGAGCAAGGCCGTGGCCCTCGACGCCTCGCAGTACACGAGCTCGAACAATCTCTGGAAGACTACGATCAACATCGCCCCGGGTCAGACCGTCCAGTACAAGTACATCAGCGTGGCTAGCAATGGGGCCATCACCTGGGAGTCGGACCCTAATCGCTCGTTCACGGTCTCGGCGACGAGCTGTGCGGCTATCACGAGGTCGGATTCTTGGCGGTGATTCTGCCGCTGAAACGGTAGATTTGTTTTACTGGCACGTATGATGCTAGATAGGGAGGGCCTCCGCATTTCATCAGTGTGACGAGCTGGTTGGGGCTTCCCCATTACGAAATTCGCTAGTTTCCTAGTATGCCAAATTACTAGGATTTACGCAGAGTACAGGGCACATGACATGTAAAATGAGTTAGAAGTAAAAATTTGCCAAGTATACAATTGAAATAGCTAGACTACGGAGTGACTATCAATGATAGACATGTTCCGAATCGGTCTCTATGTCTAAAATGCTCCGTCAACGCCATGGTGTCAACTGCAACATCTAATACCAAGCGCCAAAAATCATAATTACATCAGAGACCGAAAGCCTCCTTCGCCCGTGTCCAGTACGCGGTACGGCCCTCGTCAAGCGTGACGCCCACGCAATCCATGTAGGCCTTGAAAGCTTCGTCGGTGCCTTTAACGAGGTCGTCCTTGACCTTGGGGTCACATTGAGTGTTAAGGAACCAAGGGCCGGAACCAAAGTTGTACTTGTCGGGAGTGACGAGGGCGAGGAGCTGGTTTGCCTTGTCGCTGGTATCGGTGTCGGAGATGGACCCCAGGGCGGCGACTGCGTCCTTGAGTTCGGGGATAGACTTCGCGTACAAGATGTTGAATTTGAGCATCTGAAGGTTGCTGGTTCCCTGGCCTGGGCGTCCGGGATACACGTTGTGCTTATACTTGTAGTC
Organism: Xylaria digitata; assembly: GCA_022495195.1. Classification (NCBI taxonomy): domain Eukaryota; kingdom Fungi; phylum Ascomycota; class Sordariomycetes; order Xylariales; family Xylariaceae; genus Xylaria; species Xylaria digitata. The sequence goes on from MU377076.1 coordinate 61,010, forward strand.
CGCTGACTCGTAGGCCGTCAGGGCGAGCACGGCGGCCATCTGGCCGTAGGATCTCAGCCCGTAGTTCCAGAAGGCATCGATGAAGAATGGCGCCGCTTGCACGTTTGTGCGGCATTCGTCGCTGCTGGCGCAACTCGTAGAGGTTGGCGCAATCTTGGCAATGATATCTGCGGCCTTCGCCTCCCGCGCAGCAAGGGGAGCAGCAGAAGTGAGGCCAGCCAGCGCAAGGCCGGCAGATATAGCAAAAGAGTACTTCATTTTACTGTTTGGTGTTTTCTTTTCCTTTTAGGTTTCTTGTGTGATGAGACTAGCTCGGTGCAAAGAGTGTAATAGCAGTGTAAAGTTGTGTGTAAAATTCGTGTCAAACGAACGAGGGTGAAGAAGATATGGATTGACGATCTCTTTTCAAGGTGAATATGCCTAGCTTCTAGTAGGTCAAAGGCGACTTATATACTAGTAGGAGAAGCCGAGAGCTAGTCCACGTGAGAATCAAACCAAAGGCTGGCTTCGTTTGTTCTTGGTGTTTGTAGTTAATCAAAGGTGGGAGGGCCTATTGACTTTTGGGATAATAAAACACCGTTGTTTAAATGAGAGATGGACACAGTCCTGTCTTGTGGGATAAAAGAATAAAAACCTTGGAGTAGTATGTCTGACGCAATGAATGACATGCTAAACCCGAGGGGCCATCGAGGTTTTATATACTAACCTAAGTACCCAAGAATGATGTGGCCGACGAAAGTGGCCGCTCATAAGCAGATGGCTACATCTTGACTCGAACTGCCCCTCCTTCCCCTTGGCCGTATCTGGTCGTATTATTTACTTACTCAACCTAGTGTAGCCAATCCTGGAGTCAATCTGGCTGATCATGACTACTGCGTGGAGGCGAATAAGTTTACGAGCTGTCTTTGTTCAGGGTTCCTTTCAGGGGTCTACCAGGTACGGACCGGCACTCGGGGTCTGTGAAACCGCAGACCAATCACTTTCTGGGCCATGCCGTTTTTGGCAGTGACAGCCCCTTTCAGTCTCCGTTGAAATTTGTTTCAAGTTGGGAGTGGGAATGTATTGGCTGAGCGAGTGCGGGTCCAGCGAGTGCTGCTGACGGCGGACGGCTGCTGACAACCACCCGCGCTAATTGTAATTGGTCGCAGACTAGTATGTAGTAGTACATACTTGGAGTAGCTGCCCCTCCGGATTAACTAAGCACCCTACCGCCGAGACATGGGGCTAAAGCAGAGATTCCTAATTGTACCCAAGTACCTCCTCTTATAGACCCAAAATGGCCATGGCCTAAGAGAGAGAGGTATGTATGTACCTATTACCTACATCTTACCTGACCTCGATACCTCTCTGTATAGCGTCCCTTGCAATTTAACAAACGTCACATCTCGAAGGCCTCTCGTCGCATTACAAGCTGTCAGCCTCTCGAGACTACCATCTGCGCTTGCCTGCAATTTCGTGCTTTTCAGCTCCAGATCGACGATTCCAGCAGCGCCCCCAGCAGTCCGCCCGGCCCTAGCAAGATGTCAAATCTTCACAACTACGTCAACAGTACGTGAGCCTCTGCCTTATCCCCGCACACCGATCCTATTCCTGGTTAGACGCCGGCTTGTTCTCTGAAAATACTGATAGTGGCGGTGTAGAAAAGGTCCTAATTGTTACGGCTGATTCGCGAACATTGGTTGGGAATCTGTTGAGCTGTGACCAGCAAACCAACTTGGTACGTTTCTTTCTGATAGACCCCTACGTGGTCCCCCCTCAGAAGACTGACCGTGGAATTATTGTAGGTCCTAGGACAAACCATCGAACGCGTTATACGAACTCCCGACGACGACGAGGCATCTACCGAGGTACCTCTGGGTCTTTACATTGTACGAGGAGACAATGTTTGTGTGGTAGGCTTGGTTGATGAATCGCTCGACGACAGCATCAACTGGGAACAAGTGAGGGGCTCGGCAATTGGTGGTATCAAGCACGTATAATCACGGGGTGGGGATGACGATGACGTCCATCTAATAGGCTGTGGGTATCGCATTGCCGGCGTTAGGGAATGTCTTGGATTTTTTCGAGGGGCCATTTATGGGGTATGCTCTTTGCCAAATGATACCATTCAATCTTGCGCTTTGCTGACACCTCTATGGTCTTTTTCTCGCCAAGAATGGCTTCCTGCTAAGATATATTTGGAATATGCTCTCTACTCGAACAGACGCGCCATTAGGTACGGCGCAAATGCGTCGTCCCCTGGGCTACTGACATATCTGTTAATCCTATTTCCCCTCTTCGCACTCAGCCAGCCGTCCTCGTCTCCCACTATTTCTTCTCTGGCTTTGCCGTCGGCGCGTACTCTTCCCCGGCGATCCAATACATGCATACCGTGGGACCACTGCCCAGCCGTCTCGATACGAATGTCCTCAGGCGCATTCTTAGCCAGCTTCCACTCTGGGCTCGACCCCGTAAGCATGTACCAAACAGTCAGGGGGTCATGCAACGAGAGTCCAGGTTCTTCTGCATCTCCAATCATTGAGATGATTTGTTTGAAGACTCCTCCCATGAAAGTGTTCACCCACGTTCCTAGTGGACTTCCAGCGACCAATTGTCGTTCGATAGTCTTCACGAAATAGCCCATGTTCAAAAGATGCGGCGTCGTGATGTCAAGAGGGAATAGACTCAAATTGAGTTGTCTCGACAATTTCTCTGGGTAGGGCGGTAGTGTGGATTTACCCGTAGGTACAGGGGGCATAGTGGAAGAAGGGATAGGAGATGTTAAAGCAAACACTCGTGCAGTAGCCACCGCATCGGCAAATGTGTTGAATTCAGCTACCGGTGTGACGTTTCCTGGAACTTCAACCGCCCCTCCCATGACGGCAATCTCCTTGACTCTCAAGAAGGTCTCTGGATCCTCGGATGCGGCCAGTGCCAAGTTTGTCAACGGCCCCAACGCACATATGGAGACGGTATCCACTGGCTCCTCTTTCAAGATTCTAAGAATCTCTCGGTGCGCTGGCGTCTTGGAAGGTGTGAAATATTGGTGATAAGAATGCGCCTCGGTAGGGGTTGGATGATCATGTTTGAACACGGCCTTCCAGGTCTCCTCAGGGGACAGATGAGGATGCTACCCAGTCCTATCAATTATCCGACCTAGGTTACAAATAGGGGTTATGAATAGTCAACCTACAGCTTCGTGAACCCCATGTAAGCCATCAGCGCCGTCTACACTCGCCTAGTTAGTTCCAATCGTAGAGTATAGTATCGAGAATCTTCAAGAGACTCACGAAAGTTATCGGCCATCAAGATCTCGTCCTCTAGGGCGTGTTCAGGTCCCAGGGCTACAATAGGTTTGTAAGTCCGAAGAGCCTCGAATCCCAGGGGTTTGCCTTGCGCCTTGCGCCATTCCATCTCGTGGTCAAGCACCTTGAAGAGGCCCATGACGTTCCGCACACAGTTCTCTAGTGTCACGTTACCGTAAGTCACCGAGATCATCATGACTTCTAGGTCCTCGGGCGAAGACGCCAGTGCAAGCAACATTGCCAGTGTATCATCGCCACCTTTAATACAGACATGTTAACAAGGTTCATTTGTATCTTAGACCCCTATATCATAGGTGGTAGCTCTTAACTTTCCTATCCCCCTCATTCACGATGCAGTGGGTAATAACTTGCCTGGGTCGGTGTCGATGATGATTCTTCTCTTTGGAGTCATGGCTGCGAGCTATCGGCACGAAATTTATATATAGTATTGGGTATTCAATGTATGTTTTTCACAAGGTGAGAAAAGTAGAACCGTAACTGGTTTGGGCGAGAAGTGAATGAATTACAGTCGTGCTCTTGTGACCTTTGATCTCGTAGATAAGCATGCAGCTCTAGTGTACTGAGGGGCGCGCCCTCTTTTTGGCACACCCCGTCGGTCATCAACGGACAGCCAGCGTGCGTTAGAGTCCCGGTTCTTAGTAGGAGCCAACCGACATTCATACACCAGAACCCATACCAAACCGTCACTTGTGTGTCTGCCAGCAGGTGTCAGGTGGCTGACGCTTTGCCCTACCTAAGTAGTGTGTTCTCTAACCCGCCGAGGCTGAGTGATCTTCATCAACAACTACATTTTCAGGACCTTTGACATCAGGGACCACAAATTCATTATGCTTACCTATCTGCCTACCCAAGTATACTATATGTGGCTGGGTTGAGTTTGTGATGGCATTCTCGACATTGGTGTCCAAGGTGCACGTACCTGCATGTGGTCTCAGTCAATCTCACTTGTATTATTGGACGACATGCAGTGTTAGACTGCTGCCCAGGGCGCCATGATGATACACAATCTACATTTCTGCATGGCGGGTTTGCAGCTCCTGGATATAGGGTGTTTAGGTATGCGCAACTAGATGATGACTTTGATTCCATATCCAAGAATATGTAGGTATAAAACAGGCTTAGGCGAAGTTAGGTAGCTTTGGATAATCAACTTCAACCATATACTGGTAACTACCTACTACTCTACCTAGGTATTGGGGGGGTGAAGGAATCAAGATTGCCATATCTCCAAGATATTTGTCAGAAGCTCTGTGAATAGGAATACCCCTTTCCCACTACCTAGGTATCTGGTGGTTTCAGAGGGAATATTTCGAGTTCCTACAGACTTGTCCATGTCCCTACCAGAGAGTAGGTAGGTAAAAGGTATCGATATAAGATAGGCTACCTGTTGAAAGTATTTACCCTACCAAGATATGTAGTGTACATTAGTGTAGGTATCAAGTATTAGTGTAGGTATCAAGTGGTCGATTTGACCAGATTATAAAGCAATACACACCTCCAATGTACTATGGAGTGTAGATGGCGATAGTAGGAAATAGGAATGTGTAGAGAATACCCCAGTGGCAGGTATTTATTAAGTACATATTACACTATACCTTCAAGGTGTACATAACATCTGCACTTCGATTCACTAGTTGCTACAAGTTAGATACTTGGCCTCAGCACTACCTCAGCGCTTAGTCTCGGGACACAGTCGGCAGGTGGTAGGAGGCAGTCTATGAGCATAAAGTGCCTGCCAATACTGTACACGAGGTGGATGGTGGAGGTAGATACTTGCTAAGGTACTGGTAGTAAAGCAGAGCTCAATCTGTCCAATCGGCGCACACCTTTTGTCCCCTACCACCCTACTAGCACCCTGTTAACACCCTGTTAACACCCTATACGTCAATATGTACTGTAGGCACACTAATACATGTAGGTAAGTACTGGCACACTAAGTATAATAGGTAGTTGCAGGCAGGTAGCTACTCCATCAACCAAGTAACTGCAACCAGAACGCTGCTCTGTTCTCTCATTTATCCATGCTATATGCTCCACTCCTAATGCTCACCACCCCTGATCCAAGTTGACGACAGATCACCTTGTTTCCCATCTCGTCTTTCGAACTGCTGGTCCCATTACTATGGTCAGAACTGTGGTCTCCTGCATATAACGACGACTCTAACAACGTGACCTGCGGCGCCGTCCTGCGATCACTGTCTTAATCTAATCCAACTCGATTCGAATCGAATTAACCCGACTCGATCTTCGTTTATCCATCCTCATTATACCCATCTGCCCTCCCATCCAACAATAAATATATCGACACCAGGCGCCCTGTCTGCCACGCCCCATCCATCCAATTGTCTCCTTGGCAAAGGGCCCAGAGGTCTTCTCGGCTGTATCAAGGCCGGCAACACCTTCACTTCCGTCCTGCTGATCTGGCCTGATTTAACATCTTCCAAGACCATCTTCCACAAGCTCAATCGACTCATCCTCCAACCTGCCTTCTTCTCAGGTGTCGAGCAGTGGTTAATCCGATCCCCCTTTTCATCCTCTATCATAAGATTGGTCAACTGAAACCCCTTTCACCAGTCAAGACCGTCTCACCCGTTCCGTTTCACAAAGCTCATCCACTTTCTTCCATTAACCGACCCGGCACCGAACTATCTTCACAGGCTTTTCTACTTCGTTCCTTTCTCATTACCGCTACCAATTTCCTTAGTCACCCTACCTCTTCTTGACACCCCTGGATAGGTCATCAGACTTATCATAACAATCTTCTACCATGGATCTCCGAAAAGACCACTCGGCATATACCACTATGGGTGGTTATGCCGTTATCGCGGTTGTTATTGGCCTCTGGTTCTATGCCTCGAACAAGAAAGAACAGAATCGTCGATCCCATGTTGTCAAGCAGCCTACTATAAAACATACCGACCGAGACATCGCGGTCGATGCAAAAAAGAAGACCGAGAAGGCCATAAAATCAAAATCTAAACCCATCCCATCCGCCTCTGAGCGAACCGAGCCGACCGTGTCTAGCTCCAATTACGATAAGGAAGAGGCCGAGATTGCCGACAAGAAGGCCGACCGGGACTTCGCACGCCAGCTATCAAACACCCATGCTGGGACCAAGTTTAATACCAAGAAGTCGGACGAGAAGCGACAGAAGTCTGTCAAGCAATCTAAGGCGCAAGAGATCATACCAGACAAGATCTCGGCTCCCTCGTCCACTACCGGCGATGCCGATGACGACCTATCCCCTCAAGTATCTCCCGTAATTACTGCTGCCGATAGTCAAGGGGTCTCCGACATGCTTGAACCCGTCGCTCCTGGTCCCTCCGTACTCCGTCTCACGGGTACCGACTCGGTCAAGAAGCCTAAGGAGCGAAAGGCGAAGGCTCCTGAGCCAGTTGAGACTAAGAAGCAGCGCCAGAACCGCAAGAAGGCAGAGGCAGCTAAAGCGGCCCGTGAGGAGGAGGAAAAGGAACGCAAGGTAAAGATGGAGCAGCAGCGACGAACTGCTCGTATTGCCGAAGGTCGCGCCGCCAAGGACGGGTCTACTTTCGTGGCTACACAAAATGCTTGGAGCTCTCAGCCTGCCAATGGCAGCGATTCCGTCCAGCTACTGGACACTTTCGAGCAACAACCAAAGCCCGAACCCATCAAAGCTACCACCTCTGCCACAGCCGCCCCCACAACAAAGGATCCTTGGTCAGGCTTGCCGTCAGAAGAGGAACAGCTCGAGATGATTCGACAAGAAGACTTATGGAACGAAGTAAAGACCAAGAAGAAGGGCAAGAAAAAGGATGCCACAACTGAGGTCTCTGTAACGCCGAGCCAACCCACCAATGGCAACAGGGCTGCCACCGCAACCTCTAAGCCAACTAATGGCTCCAAGAAACCTATTATCACGAGCAGTAGCTCTTCCTTTGCGGCCTTGACGCCTGAAGAAGTGGACGACAACGACGAGATTGAGGAAGAGTGGGACGTATGATGCGTTCAAGTGGATCGAGTCAGCTGGATTCCAAACTCCCTTGAAAACCTCCTTCCCTGCAAAATGATCTTCCACCGGTTCGGCAGATCCCACTTTTTTCATGTTTAGACTAACGATTGCCTTGTACACTATTCCACACCACCATACCCTGCATCGCACACCATAGGCATCAGACACCTTTGCTACGTTGCGAATGGGAATTGGATTGGTAAATCCAGGCGTATGGTTTCTGGATGCCTTAAAAGAAGGTAGTGCGAACCCCTCTTGCATTGTATCATTGTTTGTTGTTGTTGTTGTTGTACACTCTATTTGTTAAGAGCAACGGCATGGATGGGTATAAGAATCCCCTCCTGCTTCGACGCCGTTTTAACCTGCCTGGAGTTGACTGGTCAATCTGGCGGCGGCACTCCTTGCTAACAGCATTGTGATCCCGTGCCCGGCTATTCATGGACGGATCTATACCAATTCCCCCTTTCACCGACCTTCCGTGCGAAAGCGGCTTTATAACCTTCGACGTTGCCGTATTTGTTTTAAGATCATGAAGTATCGTACAGGATCTGCAACTGTGCCTGCATGATTTGACACCCTACCTAGCTAGCTTCATGTTCAAACCAGTCCATGGAGTACACTTAAGATAGTGGAGCATAGGTTAGGCCATATATAAAAGAGACTATATCTACAACACAAGAGTATTCGTGATAAGGGTGTAAAAGCCATGCCCAAGAAGAGTGCAAATTAATGAAGACGTGTCCAGTTCTCAGATAACTATTAATCAGGTGACACTATATACAGTATTCAGTTACTTGCCCATCTAAGCGACTACCCCTTTGTTTCCTAGTAAGCACCAATTTTCATAGCTCTGTCAGTGAAGCTCTTTCAGCTTGCAGCTTCATCAGTCAGCGACTAGGTAGCAAGAAGGCCTAGGAGTAGCGTTACTAGGATTGTGTGCTATCTAGTAGGTAGTCTGAGTGGTTCTCGAAAATGTAGGTAAATATCTAGGTGGCCTTGGCATGCATATTTACTGTCGTCATACCTCGCAGCATGCTCCTGTATATATTGGAGCGAATAAGACCAAGCAAGTCACATGGTTTCGCGCGGCACGCGTGTGTTCCGACCTCTCGGGACCAGCCTTTTTTAAGCTTTGACCACACGTCATGACAGACGATCAACTCATCAAGATGGTCAAGTACCAAGTAAGACGTGGAAATAAATAGACGAATTGCACCACTTTCTTATCACGAGCCATCCTACCGCGTCACCACCAAGGTTATAGCACTATTTTTCGGACGTCCGAACTGCTGCCTTGTTCTAAGCGGCCTGAGAAGTTTAGGGTATGGTACATTGTAGTCAGTCGACTATTCGCATGTCTAAGAACGTCATCATCGCTGGGCCGGGTGGTCTTGGTGAGTTCCAGATTTACACTCCTGACGCATAAGCTTGATTGATTTCGTGTCCCATGACGTACAAGGGATCAAGATAGGAGAAAAGCCTGGAAAGGGATATGATCAGCTACCAGCCCAGGCTGTTAAAATACGTAACTGACAGTGGGATGATTGCCATATAGGAAAACATGTCTTGGATGCTCTACTTGCAAGTACCCAATTCAATGTGACGGTGTTTTCACGGTCACAGAAGCCCGCGCTTGAAGATAAAGGCGCTGCTGTTAAGGTAAGTGTGTTGACATGTTCTGCGGCCTCTCCCATTATGTTACAGTGATCGTATTCTATACGATATTCCTCTTCAAGGCCTATTCGTATTGTTAAGTATTTATCTCTCTGCAACTGCGCAGACGTAACCAGGTTGCTATATACCACACCAATTCTCATTTCAACCTTCCATTGCTTCAGAATGAAGACCCAACCCGGAAAATGCTTACAAGCTGAAATAGGTAGTAGACTATAATAATGTCTCTTCCCTCAGAGCAGTTATCAGGTCTACAAAAGCGGACATGCTATTATCCTTTATTGTTGAGCTAAAAAATCCAGATGCCATGGCACGAAGCCACCGCAATCTTCTAGAAGCAGCCATCGTAGAAGGGGTCAGGCGTTTCGTACCAGCCGAGTATGCCAACGACGTGGGGAGGTTCCCTGTCCCGCCGTCCTCTGAGGCAGACAAACAGCACTTCCGCGAGCATGTGAGGCGCGTGTGTCGAGCTCATGGAATCGAGTACACGCTCTTTTGCAATGGGATCATATAGATTTCTTCCTTCCTCGGGGCAAGAAGAAATACCTTGCAGATTTACCCCCCGAGTACCGTAATATCCTACCAGTGGACGTGGAAGCAGAGCCTCCGCGCGTTGTGATACTTGGGGATCCGGAAGATAGGATTAGCATGACGCTCGCAGACGATATCGCAAGGGGTATTGTTAGATTGCTACTCGTGCCATAAAGTAGCTGGAGCGAGATCACGTATTTCTCGGGCGATAGGGTGAGTTGGGAAGATGCTGCTGAGACCTTGGGAAGGATTCTAGGCAGCAAAGTCGAGAGGAGGTATATCTCTCTAGAGGCTCTGAGACAGGAGGTCCGGGCGGCCCACGAGAGTGGTGATTTGATGAGGATTGAATGTGCGGAGCTTCATGAGGCGTTTGGCAGTGGGAGTGAGGTGCTCCCGGCGAATACAAGATGCTTCGAGGGCATAGAGACTACGAAGTTCGCGCAGGCTATGCAAGAGTATTATGGGAAAGGAAGTGGTTGCCTTTGATGGTGAAGGGGATGGATATATGTCCGTCTGACGACACGATGAGGACAATAATGGTATTTAGCATCTATTATTAAACTAATTGGTCATTCTATACCTGTGTAACACGACTACTTCATACTACCTTAGCCTAGCCGTTGAATATAAATTACAGAACCGTCGTGTTGAGAGCACAGCATGTTGATAGTGACGGAATGAAGACATCCCACTGAGACACAATATTGAGCGCTCTAGACTTGCTTACTAGTAGTATTGCGATTCTGCTGCCTGCTCAGTTCCATGCCGCGGTAGCTGCTTCTTGAATCTTGTCCACCAATACGTCATAGCTAGCACTGGCTCAGATTATCATGATATCATACATATACCGCAGGGTCCAGCATTACGTCTATGTCGACGCGGCGAAAGCGTCTAGCTACGAGGAAGAAATAAGCGTAAATCAGAGGATATGATATAGGGGGTTGGGAAGTTTGACTCGTGGTCGGGTATCAGCCGACCTTTAATCAAGGAAAAAGAAGGTTGCGGGCTCAGTGTTGATATTGATGACGGATGCCAGATTACGGATGACGGGTCATATGGAAAATCACAGGACGACAGCAACGGCTCCGATAAAATCAAGGTTTTCTAGGAAGGTTATGAGAGTTCCCTAGCGGCCGAGGAGCAGCGTGAAAGAGTCCCCCTCTATCTTCTCTAGAACACTCTGGATAGTGGTTCCTATTGCGTTTCCGCTTCGTGGCCTGGGAAATCCGTCATCGACGTGGTACGTTGTCGTCCTCGGTTGTCCGGTGAGTTTATTAGTGGGAAAATGAGGCCGTGCTGCGTAGAGTAGGAGTATATTTGACTACGGACCCGTCTACACTACGACGGTAGATTAATATGCGGGCCCAATGGAGGGCCTAAGACGTGATCGATGTATCCATCAGAAGAGCGATCGCAGCTGTGCCTGCATGCCAAGGATGGGGTAAATGGAGAACAAGACGTCAATCAAGTAACTCGCTTGCGCGACGAATGAATATTCAATGATATATTTGATTCCAGAAGTATAAAAACCTAAGGACCTGTTGATTTTTCTTATTGGACGGCTCGTTTATTTAATTACATCTAAATACTACTTCGCCGGGGTAGACTTGATATCCTCTCTGCAATGTCGAGTTGTGCAGGCAGGTGGTAAAAAGGGCAAGGACGGATAATAATGTACTCTTGAGATGGAGAGAGTGATAAGAATCTCTACAGCCCTGAGTGTTTTGCCTAGATCGAAGGATCACAATAGAGGACATTGGAAACGATCCTCAAAACTCCTACCTGGTTTCAAGTTTTTGCTACAATCATTGAGCCAAGCATACACGCCCTGTGTTCCGAGCAAAAAGAATGGTTTATACCCAAAAAAGGAATCAGATTTTTATCATGTCCCCTCTCATCATTATGGAAGCAATTTTGTATGATGTTAGCGAGAATACCTTGACGCGTACACAACTTCGGTTGCGACTTGTCGGAACCCTTCGTAATCAACTCGAGAGTGCGTGTCACGTACAATCAGCTCGAGAGTGCAATATATAAATATAAACATTAGTGACGACCGTTGGATCAGATCTGTCGTTACATTATACTATTATTACATACATAACGTATGTAGGTAGTGTAGGTACCTGTATTTAGACTCAGGAACCATGCGTTCGGTACGCAGGGGCACGTCCTGTGCAATTGAAACTTAAAATTACCAATCTAGGCTAGGTACATGGTAGTGTAGAGTACCGATAACTTTGGATGTCACCAGTCGTACCTAAAGTATCCTTGGGTTATTTTGAGAGAATCACACTACTGAGTAAGTATTTACTCAAACCTTACTCTCAGATTTATTTCTCCGATATAATAGCGGCGTTCAAGTAATTAGGAACCCAGCGCCGACTGGGTGGTACGACTTCTACTAGATCTACCTATATTATGCTAAGTACCTATGTATTTACGGGGGGTATACATGTATTTACAGTACTGGTATTGGCCTGTTAATTACCCTATAAGGCAAGGGGGGTCAGCGCTATGCAGCCTAGTCCACTTTTCCCCTCCACTCCGGGTCGTGCCTTGAACTTCCTAATCCATCCTTCCCCAAACCTCCTTCGTTTGTTTCGGTCATGCATATTCCCGCATTGCGGGCGGCTTCACTCTTTCTATCCCTTTGTTAACCTTATATTCTTGCTTGCTTGACCCATAGTTCGTCTATTTCACAAACCAACAGTCAACGTCACATGCCATGTCAATTGTATACTCCTAACCTAAATCCAACTACGTACGTATTTACCCCTATCTGACTCGGACCCTATCTGAGAGCGTCGACTAACATGCTTGCTTTTATAGTTCATTACGTGCTTTGACAATGATTGACAGCGTCTAAAACTCAATCTACGTGGCCATCTCTCTGTCATGACGCCCGCAGAGTCTATAGAGTTTTGATCGCCCGATTAGGACGAAGGGCTGGGTATAAAAGGATCTCTCCTCTCTCAGTCCTCTCCTCTCGTTTCTTCTCTTCTACATCATCAAAAACGGAATCAAGACAGACAACTGCTTCATATTGAAACTTGCACAGCTCGCATACAAGCACTATCATCGTACTCTTGAATCATCGTACGCTTCATCTTCAGACGCTTGAGCATCACACTACTTTTATAGTACTCTCCGCTCTACTATCAACACGCGCGGAGCTCTAGCACCACATACAAGGTGCTAGGATCACACCATACATACTCTGGTTACTATCTGCCACCATTGGCTCAACACGCCCACCCAAGGAAAGACGTATACTACGTCTACTTCGGTAAGTAATAGCCGCTCATACCCAGCGTGGTTGTCTTGCTCACCAGATTTTAGCCACAATGTCGTTCTTACACGCACTCCAATCCGTTCTCTTCTACGTGGTCTCTTGCTCGCCATGCCATCAAGCAATCCACCAGTATCACCTCAAGCAACAGGCCAAGGAGCAACGAGAAGCACGAGCGGCGGACCGCGCTCAAGAAGGAGGGTATCAACAGCCGGAGCCTTTTGCCACCAACCCCTACTGGTCAGAAGAGATCAACAGTAAGTGATTTTATAAATTCTCCTATTCATTCTCCTTCTTTTCATCTTGTTCTCATCTTGTTTTCTTCTTCTCTCACTCCTCTTCTTCTTCCCGCTTCTTCCCGCTTCTCCCCTTTCTGCTTTCTCTACCTTATGCCCGAACCCTCACCTATATCTATCGATCAAGATGCTTACTGATAACTGATATAATAGTGGGACCACATATCGTCCGCAAGCAGTATAAGAGCCCTAGTACGCGACATTTGACTAGCTCCGGCGGCGATACAGTCAGCGTTGGTGGCAGTAGCATTGCTGTCAATTGCGCGAACAACGCTATCAACAACACGGATACGCGGTTTGTTTACCCTCCCGAACTCTATTATGACACGAACTCTGCAATACGCATTATGCTCTCTAATACTAACACTGTTTATAGCGATAGCAACACTATTACGCAATCAAGAAAGGAGTTCAGCGCTAGCACGGGCAACTCAGGAATGAGCGCTGTCTTCTTAACCGAAGGAAACTCCATAATTACTTTCGGTCCCCCGGCAAAGAAAAGCATCAATACAGCCGGCATTGCAACAGAGTGGAACGCTACAACCACCATCAGTCCTACGACAAAGGAGAACGAGAAGCCCAACGAGGCCATCAAGCCTAGTGGCATCGTCAAATCAACTAGCCTTAATTCTCCATCGCCCTATAAGCAGAGAGGTTTATCCTCCGTCACAAATGATCTCCCACACACACTGCCTAAAAGGGGGAGACAGAACTATGAATTGTCCGGTGACGCGACAGTTGACCCCCTGCCCAAAGGGGGCACGACGGCCACCCTCCTATCCAAAAGAGACATGACAATCGCCCTTCCAGTCAAAGGAGATATGACAATTGAAACCTCATTTAAAGAATATAATACGACAATCGACGCGCCACCCAAAAGAGTGAGAGGGAGATACGATTTGACTTCCTCCACGGATTCTTTCCCAAGAGAACCAACCCCTGAGGTGGTCAAGCAACACTGGAAGATGATGGATGCTTTAAAAAGAGGCACACTGGACTGGAACAATATTCCAGGCGACTGGAATTTCACGCGCTATCAGGTTAGCACTTCTAAAGCTTTTATTGACTATGACTACACTGCATATTTCTTACTGGAAATGGAAATTGCTGACTCGTACTTCGTAAATAGCGAGCGGATGAAGAAGTATGGGGCTCTGAATTATCTCTAAAGGGCCACAAGCTGATGGGTGCGATTAAGCATGCGGGATCATCGGCTAGTCGTGTCATCGAATCAAGTTTAAACAAAGATGTAAAAAGACTTAGCGAAGATGAAAGTAAGCAGGAACAGTACTTTGCCCCATTCAACCCACCGGTAAATGACTACCACCCCCCTATAGTGAGGCAACCTACTGTGAAGGGCGCGGTCCGATGGATGGTCCAACCGCCTCCTCCAGCCAAACTTATGGAAGGGAAAGTCCCAGTCCGTCGCGGCAACTCAAGCAATGCGAGCCAAAAGAGCCAACTCAGCTTTTGGCTTGATAGAGCGATCTATGGAAATGGCGATCTTCCAGACGATCGAGCGGACAAAGTTTCGACCGCGAACACAGCCAATAGACTATAAACATCGTTCAATAAATAGACCGCGAATGTCGTTAGCAGACGGCGAGGATCGTTAATAGACGGCGAATATCGTTAATAGACCGAGCATCGTTAGTAGACCGCGAACATCGTTAATAGACTGAATATCATTAGTAGACTAAACATTGTTATTAGATCGAACATTGTGCTTAGACCGAACACCGTTTTTAGACAGAACATCGTTAATAGACCGGGCGTTCTGGCGTTCCGGCGTTCCGGCGTTCTGGTGTTTAGGAGTTCGGGCGTTTTGGAGTTATGGTGTTCTGGCGTTCCGGAGTCTTGGAGTTATGGCGTTTCGGAGTTATGGCGTTTGGAGTTGGATTTTTCAGTTCGTCGGTTTTTCGATTTCCCGGCGACTCAGCGACCTAGCGACCTAGCGATTCAGCGTTGGCTTCTTGTTTTGAAGCGGTTTCCTTATTGCAGCGTTTGTTTGTTTGTTTTTATTTTCTTCTTGTTTTTTCTTACGCCCCCCTCTCCTTCCCCCTTCCCCCTTCCCCCTCCCCTTTTTGTTTCCCTTTGTTTTTCCTTTATTTCTGCTTTTTTTTTCCCCCTCGGGTGGGCAGGGAGCCTCCAGTTTACTCGTTTCTGGAACGGGCATCAACATTATTATAGCTAGATATCAAGTGGCATCTAGTGCCGATGAAACTAGGTATCAAGTGGTGCTTAGTGGAGGTCCCAGGACGAATGCCGGGCACCTTTTCGTGGTGTCCTGGATAAGTATTATTGTTCTATTGTTTTCGGACGATAGAATAATAAGAAACCAAGACCCGGCTTTATATAGTTAGTACATAGGTATATAGTTCAATTGATCCCCTAATTCGTATTCGTAGAATTTACTGTGTGAGTGCTTAACACGATGCCAGACCTAATGACCCTTTCTAATCATCACGCTGAGTCTCTAGTTCACTCATAAGCTGGTATCATTATCATGAGGAAGTTTGTAATTGTATCGTGTTCATCACCGCCTCCGTTGTCTTGTAGTAGATGGCGTTTTACATAAAGCTGTGTTGACTATCTAGTCAAGCACCAATCTAGATGTCCTAGCCAACGCCAAGCAAAAATTCAGTATACCGGCACTCGAATGCCACTTTATATTCTAGAGAGTATTTATATCCGTTGCAAGTATTAGAAAAGGAGATCATATCTAGAGACAATATAAGAAATAAACCCAAACATGTGCTGGCGTTTTGTCGATCCTACCATAGGCTGGTATTCGAGTAGTAGTAGAATGGTACAACCTTTTAATTTCATCGACTCCGGTATCACTCCGAACCTGCAGCTCCGATCGCTGGTTGTGGATTCTATCCTAGTTCATACAAGATTCTTCTTTAATATACCGAGGCTAAATGAATGCGCTTCCATCGACGCTTTGAGCTCCTTCATCGTCCTGTTGATCTCCATTGTCAGTATCTCAGACCACAAAGTTCCAAGACTATCCATATCTAATACAGGCTCGGAGATGACTCAACTCCTTATTATTTTTATTTTGGCCGGTACTTTATTTCCTGAACTACTCCGCACGTCATGTCCCAGCGATATGCGACCTACCCTAGTTTGCGGGGTAAAACGGTGCTGATCACGGGAGGTGCCGAGGGAATAGGTGCGTCGTCTGTTGAAAACTTCTGGCAGCAGGGTTCCAATGTCGTTTTTCTTGATATCTCGGAGGCATCGGCTCGGAAACTACTAGACCGATTGCGCGCCTCGCACCCGGAGAACCAGACCACGCTACCTAAGTTCCTACACTGCGATGTTACAGACTTGGACCGCCTGCGTGCCTGCGCCGAGGAGGTCGTTGCCGAGCACGGCGCCGTTGACGTCCTGCTCAATAATGCCGCGAGGGCGGGCGCACTCACTCGCGTTCCCACGGAACAAGTGACACCTGAGTCTTGGGACACTGATGTCAATGTGAACCTGCGGCACCAATTTTTCCTCACGCAGGCCGTGCTCCCGGGGATGAAGGCGAAGGGAAAGGGCAGCATCATCAATATGGTTAGTCCCCTGGAGTCATTATTTCCCCCTTTTGGCAGGTTTCGGGCCTCATTGCTCCTGCATGCTCCCGAAACATGAGCTGAAATCTTACTCTTTTCAGTAATTACTAACTCCAGCGTGTAAACAGGGAAGTATAACGTGGCGCATCCCGACCTCGGGCTTGCCAATCTATGCTCTATGCAAAGCTGCCGTCGTGGGCATGACACGCACACACAGCAAGGAGTTCGGCAAGTGGGGGATCAGGGTTAATTCTGTCATGCCTGGCGCCATCGCTACACAGCGACAGATTGACGAGGTCCTTACGCCTGAGTACCGCGCCGAAGTCATGGCTGCGCAGACGATCCAGAGGGACCTCACGCCTGATGAAGTTGCGAGATTGATCTTGTTCTTGGCGGCGGACGATTCGAGCGCTATCACGGGAAGTAGCTATGTGGTCGATGGTGGTTGGGTTAGCGATCCGTGAGCGGTCGCGATTACAACAGATTCAATCGCTATGCATTTAGTAATGTTTGTTTAATCTGCAGCGCCTTTATTCTCCCGTTATTATGATGTATTCGTTGAGCCTATGTCTAATTATGCATTGACTAGAGGGTGGCATTAATGTTCATTCCTCGCGCGCTGATTGACGGGCTAGCCTAGCACTCCAAAAGCGAGCAGCTGATGTTTTCATAACAGCGACATTCAATATTCACGGTATGTCAATCTTCTGTATATTGTCTAAACTGTCTCTTCATCCACTTGCGCCGCTTGAGCAAGTGACACCTAAGCTGCTAGGGGTATTAGCACATAATACCTTAGCTGACCCGCTAGGCGGTTTAACGGTGATAGAGCTCATAGTAACCCCGCAAGTTCCCTTCCCCGGGCAATTCAGATTCATGATAGTCGGGCTGTATTTCGAGCTAGTTTTCCCCGAGAAGCCCTTGACGACAATGTCAGACAACTGAGCTGTGCTTGGCGAGCTCTCGCAGTAAGCCTCATCTTCGCCGTAGCAAGACTGGACCTGGAACGCATAGTCCGTGTTATCGACGATGACGTTCTCCCATGTCACGTTCCGCACGACTGCAGTCCCATGTGATGTGCCCGCCGGATACAGCTTGATCCCCGCTGCCTTTGTCGAGTCTGTCATTGTCGCCTGGTTCACGTAGATGTTCTGCACTGTGTCTGTCGCTCCGGCCCTAGAGCCTAAGCTCCCTACACTCAGGCCGTGACTGCCGATACACGTAATATCTGTGACCGCCACGTAGTTGGCGCCGGATTTGAAGGCAACGCAGTCGTCGTTGTTCGTTACCTTGGCCCCGGAAATGGTAACATAGCTTGCCGGGCCGATATCCCAGCCGTCGGTGTTCTTCGGGAGATTGCTGCTCTTGCTTATTGCGGATAGGTCGATATCTATATACTGGATGTTTGAACTATCGCCTCGCGCCGAGTGAAATACGTTCGGTGCGTTCTTGAACTTGAGATTTTGAACGATGATGTCTTTCGACTTGTTGATCCAGAACAGCGTCGGCCTGCCGTAGCTTTTATCCTCGGCAAAGCGGTCCCAAGCATCTTGACCGTTACCGTCGATTACGCCAGCCCCTGTTGACGAGTATATTTTTGCCCCCGTGATGCCAGAAACTATTCATTATTATCCCATGTCAGTGCGCAATCTGGTGATCCGGCTTGCGTATGCATCCACTAAAGTGCAGATGGTTCCCGATGCAACTTACTATCGAAAATGGCGTCCTTGCCGTTCCAATAATCCGTATCACTCGCGACTTTCAGCAAGCCTTCAACTTGAAGCGTGCAGCCCGCACAGCCCTTGAAACTGAAGACTGAGTTGATGTGATATGTTGATGAAGGGGGTATCACGATCGTCCCCGACTGACATGCTGCGATGGCTGACTGGATTGCCGGGACATCGTCAATAGTATCGCTGCCACCAGCTGTGGGCGTGCACGCCGCGGCTCGCCCAATTACTCTGCTTGGTGGTGACGCCGCTGCTGTCACAACACCTGTAAGTAGCAGAAGCGTATCAACGAAGTGCATCTTATCACTGTGTTGTAGGTTACCTCGAGCAAAACAGATTCGGCGCCCAAAATCTAATTCTCTGAACTAACTGTGATCGTTTTTTTTATCGCTAAGATTTCCACTGGCTTATATTTCATTTTCTACTCATCGTGTAATTTCAATGTAACTTCTTCGCCCGCTCATCATTGATTGTAATTGATGGATTTCAAGTTACGCCGCGAGGATCGGCAAATACCGCTTATATAGGAAACACGGAGGAAATCGAATTGGAGACTGAAACGTCGTAGCTCCCCGATACCTGGCTTCCAGGATTGGATTTACGGTGAATTAGTAAGTGCCGATGGAAAAAAATATTACCACTGCCTATTCCGTGAATTCATAATTACATTTCCGAAATTCTTGCTAAGTCGATGTCGAACGAATAGCCCTTCATTCTCCTACACAGGCGGTCGGCCCAGTGCTTCACTGATTGGCTTGACACCTAGTGTATGACAAGAGCAAAGCCCCCCGAGGCGGTGGGAGAGTGGTGTCTCGAGTGATCCGTGAGATGCTATTGCTACTCGCAAAAAGCTAGGAAGTCGTCTTATAGGAACGAGAAGCTTGGATCTGTTGCTTGCCCCTGGGTGTAGACAACGTTTAAGCAAGTTTAATACCATCGATTACTGCACCACCGAAGCTTCATCACCGTATAAATCGACATATATTCCATAGTCTTACATCAGCATCGAGAACTCGTCGTCATATTTCAAAAGCAAGCTCTCCACTTTTAGGCCTAGGTGTGAAGTACGGGACGACTACAAGCAGCCGCTATTCGATTCTAGTTACATCGAGCACAACTGCTATTTCCCTAAGAACCAGTAACTACACAGGGCTGGGAATATTTGAATACGGGGGACTACCAATATCATATGGTTATACCAGAGAATACGGAATATTTACGGCGGTATGATTTCAGGTTTGTGTATTTTTTATTCCTATATTCTCCCCTCTTAAAATGAAGTTCAATCTCAATCGCCAACCCCGGAGCCGAGTACCTGGATTCTGGTAACGCTCGGACATTTGAGGAGAAGTAGGAATTATGTTATATCATATAAGTGAACTGTGCATTGTTATAATCTATCATAGAATGTATTCTTTGATTTCATGTTACAACTTTGGTAATCACCCAGATAAGTTATCCCACCATCCTAGCCCGGCCCTTCTCTTCGTATACTATCTTACCACTCTCCTCCTGGCTTAGACCCTAAAGGTGCCACTGCGGACTGCTATATCTTAGAGATTTGTTGTTACGAGAAGAAACCTCTGAGTCGGATGATACAGCCATGCCATTAGTTGAAAGCAAAACCGACCGAATATGTCGATCAGTTAAGGCTTGCTGCGTCCCATATATGGCGAATATCCGCTTGCCTGTAGACGCCATCTTCCTCCGGATAGGAATGTTGATATTCACGAATACCTGCCAGCCTTGTGTGCAGGTAGCACTCAACTGCGTTGTTCAATGAGGCCCATTTCTAGTTCGAATTGATTAAGAGGTACGAGGCAGCGCGTGGGTTGATGAAAGTGTAAACGGACCGATTCTCTCTCCTGTATTTCAACATAAAAAAACGGTAGCTGCGCATACCTAACCCAAGATGGTAATTTCCCTATCATTTTGCAGGGCAGTGAGTCGAGCCACTTCTCAACATGGCCCATGGAACCCCAAGAATGGCCGTAGAGGTTGAAGCACGGGTGCCCTACCGCATAAAATCTTTTTATATATGTTATGTCGTCGAAGACGAGCCTGTCGCCTTTTTTCATGCGGAAGCCCAGGGTTACTACCATAATATGGGTCCTTCCGAAGCCGTAATGGGATATGGAAAACTTGATCCTGATTGTTTCGGTGAACTTCCTAAAAGCACATTCACGGCATTCGTAGCTGACGAAGAAGAATGCAGGTGCTTCGACGTATTCGCCGTCCTGGCCACTGATTACTTCCGTTGACCACCTTGGCGTGCGACCGAGGACATAGTAGGTTTGGGGCTCGTCCATCGCCATTTCCTAGATAATGAGGCGCAGTTCCGTTGGAAGTCGGGTGAACAAGGGAAAGCTGGAGGGAGGGGAGTTAAGGCTTATAGAGCTGGCCGAGAAAGCAATATTAGCCATGGTTGGGGTGGTGTGCGTATTGCACTGCGGAAAATAGTGTCTGATAGTAGAACTATGCTAGAAGTACGTAGATGAAGGCTAGTCATCGAACTACTTGACTATTATCTTAACGATGAATACGAAGGTAGTCAAGAATCTTGTGGTATAATGAGGTGGCACAGGCCCTTGTCCTAGAGATGTAAATGTTGACTGCAGCCTCAAGTATCTAGATGAAAAAAAGTGTTAGATCGAGGACGCAATAAGGATGCACACATGGGCACCTCGAGTGTAGTTGTGCTAGAAGGTACCGCTCTAAGGCTAGGAAGGGGGCCTTTCTGCAGGAGAGAAGGCCTGAACGAGGAGGTGTTGGTTTCTGTTTTATTCCTAGAAGTAGGTAGACGCATGGCTGCATCATGTCATTTCCATGAGCATGGCCTGCTTCCATACTGGATATTCTGATAAAATACTGGTGTGAACAAACCCTCGAAGTGAGAGTAGTATATTATTAACACCACCCCTTTCCCCCAATATTTAGTAACCGATTAGCCTTTTTTCTTTAACAGACGCCTAGCAATGCATTACCCGTCAAACATTGAATAAAATACCCCGTGGGAATGCCAGTGACCGAGGGAAAGCCGCGGCGACAAAACGATTTGTTTGTTACCACCAACTCCCAAGGACAGATTTACATCCCCTTCTCGCACTACAAATGCATACCGTTATCAGCATCCTGTTCTTCATCCTCGGGCGGTATACGGTTTAAGAGTTCTCTGAGAAGTTCCTCGCCGCCCTGTATTGTGCCCGTTTGGAACGTGCCATCTCTCCAAGCTTCGTGTCGCGGTTCTGCGTTCGGGTGGCCATTCGTCGCGCTTGTTGCTGCGGTCGACGTTTCGTCTTGTGTCGTTGCGATGTCTTCTGTGGCTTGTGTCGTTGAAGTTGGCTCGTCGGTAGTGCCTTGAAACTCGCGCCAGTTTAGTCCTCTGCCCTCAACCTCGGCGCGTATCAACTCGATGCGCTCTTGCATACGGGCGATGACGGCTTCGTTTTCGGCGATGGCATCCTTGCAGTCTTGGTCTGGCTGACCGGCTTCGGCTGTATTGCCTCCTTGATCAAGCGTCGGTGTCGTGCCGTCGGCGAAGGGTTTCAGCTCGGCATTCGAGTAATCAAGATGCGCTATGGAGTTGCGCAGCTCGAGTACCTTCAAGGCGAGGGAGCTGGCGGGGAGATCTTGCAGCGCCTCAGCGAAACGCGCCGATGATATAGGCTGGGTCTCGGATGACATGGTAGAAGGTAAATCGTAAAAGTGTCAAATTCGAGGGGAGTGCGGGATCGAGGATGAGACTTTAATAAGTATCTAACTAGGCTGCTTGAATTTTTGGATTTGGGGTTTGCTTGATGGTTGTCGCAAGACGGAGAACTGCCTGCTAAAGATGCTTACGTGACGAGGGGTACCTATCTTTGTTGGGGGGTAGCACCGGTGGGGGTTGCAAAGGAGCTTAGGCCTTTGATCCCTTCTATGTTCCCTGTCGCGGAGAGGTAAAAATCCGGGGGCATCTTGAGTACCTACCTAATCTACCTAGGTACCTAAGCTACTTGGGTATAGGTATCCTTAGACCGATACTCGGCTCAACTCGACCAGCCTCCACGGACTAGACCCCACGGCCAATCGACAATTATTTGTCGAGGTAGATACCATTCTACCTAGTGTAGGTAGTGTAGATAGATATCTCTATCGAGTATGCAAGGTCAATGGTGTGATATAAACCCTGCATATCGGCATCTTTTCTATTTCTGGTTTCAGCCTTTGAGTCAGTCTAGTTGGGCATTTCAAGTCCAACTTCGTATCGAGAATTGAGATTGAGGCTCTCTCCCTCCATAATTCAATATACACTATACTTAACGGGTTCCCTTCGTGAAAGTAGGTACCTACCTAACTAGCATATCCCATACTCTGTCTCGTCCAAACTGCTTTGTACCCTTCTTTGGATCTCTGCAGTCGTATGTAAACCCACCGGTATCAACCATGATGCTTACGCTTGCTCTGGTGGCAAGCGTCCTGCCTTCCTATGCTATTGCCCTTAACGGGCCTCGCGGTACGACCCAGAGTCATGTTGAGGAAGTTGGAAGCAGTCGATTCAAGTGTGAACTTCCGCCTTTAGTAGACCCCTCTAGCGATGGCCTGCCGTCAGCACGAGACATCTTCTCCGGCGAGGATGCCCTGAAACTTCAAGTCAAGAGGCACTCTGCCATCGTTAGCGTGCCCTCGATCTCATACGACGATAATGGGGAGCCCTTAGAAGACCCTCGGTGGGAAGTATTTTATACTCTACACGACACACTTGAATCCCTATATCCGAATGTGTAAGTCCAGTATAATTCCGTTTATTAGCCTTCAATCGGTTATTGACCCGCGCAATTCAGCCACCGAAGAATGAGTCGAGAAACGGTCAATACATTTGGACTAGTGTATACAATTAAAGGGACCGACTCGTCTCTTAAACCGCTGATGTTAGCAGCTCATCAAGATGTCGTCCCTGTCCCTGACGCATCTTCATGGTCATACCCTCCCTTTTCTGGCCATTTTGATGGCCGGTGGCTTTGGGGTCGGGGGTCATCCGACAACAAGAACAGCTTGACCGCGTTGATGTCTGCTCTTGAAACATTGCTATCGAATCCAGGCTGGATACCAACAAGAACCATCATACTTGCTCTTGGATTTGACGAAGAATGTTCAGGGCGTCGTGGTGCTGGGACTATAGGACCGTATCTAGAGAATCTATATGGGCTTAACTCGATGGCATTAATCCTTGACGAAGGCGGGTTGGGACTAGAACTCCTCGGTAATGAAACTTTATGTGCGCATTCTAAGAAAATAAACTCGGGTTGATGTTGGCTGACAAGAGCACAGACGCCTTGCCCGCTGTCATGGAAAAGGGACATGTGGATATTTGGATTGAGTTGCATGTCAATGGAGGACATTCTTCGACACCGTTCCCGCATACTGGCATTGGAATTATGTCTGAAATTGTGACGAAGCTCGAAGCTAATCCTTGGAAACCTAAACTCATCGAGGACTCGCCAATTCACAAACACTTCATCTGCCAGTCGGAACACTCACCGGACTCGGCGCCAAATATAACCAAGTTGGTCAAAAAAGGTGACTTGAAGAGATTGGCTAAGGAGCTTGCCACGATTGACCGCTCGACACATTACCGCCTTCAAACCTCTCAAGCTGTTGACTACTTCCTCGGTGGAGTTAAGATCAACGCGATGCCTGAATACATCAAAATCGGAGTGAATCATCGCATTGCACCACAGGACTCGATCACAGCAGTCAAGGCTAACATTTTGAAACAAATTATGCCTATTGTCAAAAAGTTCGGCTTGACAGTCAAAGCTTTCCAGGGAGAAGAACATAACCCGAATTTTGCGTTTGACGAAATTCTTGACGATGAGGTTATTGACCCGATGTATGAAGTTGAATACAACGGCACGCTTATACTCACGTCGTCCCAACCGACACAGGTGACGCCAATATCACCTACGGCGGGGCCCGTTTGGGATGTTTTCTCAGGAACGATTCAACATACATTTGCATTTGATGGAGGCAAAGTTGTGCCTGTGGGAGAGTTGATGACGGGAAATACTGACACGAGACACTACCTGAGTAGGTTTCCTTGAGGTTTCCCATCAAAGCGTAACTGCAGCAGTACTAATATTCTCGACACAGATTTGACCCCTAATGTCTATCGCTGGGTGCCTACGCGTAAAGGCCATGCTTTCAACATTCATACTGTGGACGAGAGAGTTGACATGGAAAGCCATCTGGAGGTTGTGAGTTTCTACTATGACTTAATTAGGAATTTTGATGCTTCGAAAGCCGCCTCGGCCGTAGAGACTGTTGAGATCGGCGAGCTTTGAAAGTTCGTTCTTCTCAATCGTTCTCAATCTAGATTTTGGATATGACTATCAACATGTACCTCTAGGTAGGCAGATAGGCAGATTGCATATCAGTAAATACGCACTTAGTTACTGAGTTAGACATTATTCCAAGCCGTCAGTTAGGCAAGTCTAGAGTTAGTTGGTGTGCTTATAATAGGATGGTGGGGCAATTTCTACCCCCCACACCAGACTGCTGTAAAACACCCGATTTGTTCAAAGAAATTCTTTGCTCCTCTGGGTTTGATAATTTATCTTGACTAATAGTGGTCTTGACCTTTTTAATCCCCTCCATGACTTGTCATGCGATAATCCACTCTTTCCTGTTTGTGAGAAATACACGTGCCCTCGGGGCATGATGGTATGATTAGACTATCATGTCGATTCTTCCTATCCTTACTCCGTCGTCTAGCTTTCAAATTGGTCTGCGAGCAGTCTTCCGCGCCTCCGAGAGCTGCATCTTCGCCCTTCCGACAGCTCGTGTCTTTTCGACAAGTCGGCCTTTTTCTCGACAAGCATGCTTCCAATATAGCACCTGGGGCGCCTCGAGCCCGCATCGAGCCCTATTTAAACCGAGACCGCGAAATTTAATGCCGCAAGTGCATCTTCGGACAGTATTTACTTTCCACGCTATTACCCATTACATCGACATACCCGATTGGTACGGCGATGCCGAAGGTCTTCCTTTTAGAAGAGAAGATCTTACCCAGAGAGAAGCCAACAGGATATTTCCATCAAATCTACCGGCATCGGAGGCGAATCTCCTGCTGAAGATCCTCCATGGTAGACGGGTCGCAGGAACACTAGACGATCCCAGTCTCGCGCGGAATACAAGGCAATTTAGAATCACCGATCAGAAAAGGGCTTTGCAATACTTGCGTGAGCATATACCTGTGGATGAGATCCTCAATGCCGGATTGCGAGCCGAAGATGAGCTAAGAGCCATTGAACAGCAGGAGAATGCTGCGAAAGAGGCCGGGGAACAATTTGAAGAGACAAGCTCTCAAAATTCTCCGTCGACCACCCAAGGGAAGGTTACCGAAGCTCCAACGGGACGATTACCAAAGAAACTAGGTAGCGATTCGCCGTATGGAGTCAGTAACTTCGACCGAATCCGCGCCGAGAATATCGCGAAACGTGAAGCCGAGGAAGCGAGGCTCGAAGAGGAGCGAAAACTACGGGAGGAGGAGCTGGCTAAAGGAAATATCGGAACTCTACAGACGCAACAAGCGAAGCCAAGAGAGATAAGCGAATTCAGAAAGAAACACATGGAACGCGCTACTTCCGACCTTGAAGCGCCGCCCGAAATGACGGCCTGGCAACGTTTAGCGCCTACTATGGGAATGACTGTGTTGATAATACTAGGTTCTATGGCGTTCGCGGCTCTGTACCAGGCACCTTCTGCATCTCAAAGACTCTGGCCAGACATCCCACCCGCTGCAGCGACGTGCTTAGGTTTGATAATCGCAAATGTAGCAGTCTGGGCACTCTGGAAGTTCCCACCAGCATGGTCTTGGATGAATAAATATATGATATTGATAGCGTCGACACCGAGGCCGCTGCAACTTCTCGGAGCCACATTCTCTCATCACTCGTTTGGCCATTTATTTACCAATATGACCTTTTTATGGTTCTTCGGTACGCGTGTGCATGATGAGATCGGGCGCGGGAACTTCCTAGCCCTATATCTGTCATCTGGGGCCGTCGGTTTCGCATGCAGTCTCGCACATCTCGTGTTATGGCGTGGTCTCGAGTGTACTACCCTTGGAGCCTCAGGCGCCGTGTATGGTCTGATCACGGCATTCTTCTGGATGCACAAGTTCGACGAATTCAAGGTCTTCAACTACCCACCGGATCCCATCTCCGGACCCCAGGGCCTCGGCTTTATCGGCCTGATTCTAGGCATTCACCTCGTGCCTTTATTCTCGAAGCAGGTCAGCAATATCGATATTGCGTCACACTTCGGTGGTATGCTGGCAGGTGTATTGGGTATTGATATCGCTCGTCAATACATGGATTTTAACGCACGATGACGCGCCGCAAGGTTACAGAGCGCGGGAGTGATGAACACAGTCATTGAGCAACAGGATATCTCGCCGACTATTGTGAATGCATCATCACCGCCCTCTAAACGATGATATGTACAATATAATTGTACCCGTCTCTATGTATATTCAATTGATGAATCCATGTATTTGGGACATCGTTATGCTTATGAATGGATAAATCACTTGCCCGTGTGTATATCAGAACCGATACCTATATAGCCTCTCAAGAATGCATTGTATGTATCTATGAACCTTTTGTATAGATATTAATTCTACATTGGAATGGAATTCAAAAACGGCGATCACATACACGTAGCAATGACGAATTCAACCTGAGATAGCGAACTAGCTTTTACGTTTCGTCTATCTATCAAGAAAGCTTGAATGGACCTACAATGAGGCTGATGCAGATGGAGGCATGTCAAGGTGTGGCGCGTCAAGATGTGGCGTAGGATTGCTTGGATTTGGTTGCTTGCTTGGCGATGCCGTCCCGTACGATACGTTGGTCACGCAGCCCGTACGACGTCACCTGCAAACAACGTACCATCCAAGATGATGCCAATCCTTTTCGGCATAGAAATGCCGTGCCGTCGTCAGTACACTACGGTAGTGTACACCGTATTCACATTTAGGACACGGCGTTAGGTAGATTGCATACACCTATCGGACATGACTATTACTATGTATATTGCGACAGATTGCGATTCGATGAGTTAGGCGGGGAAAAAACTGGAAAATAAAATAAAATACAATAATTTCTTGGTCCGGATTGGCTTCTTCAAGGTTGATCAAGGTTGATCCTCAAACAATTTCATCAAGGCCTCCAAGCACACCGTTACCTCCCGCACGCGCATATTTGCAAGGGCCCCTGCGTCAGCTTGTTCTAGTACAATGACCTAACCTAGTGGAGGTACTACACTAAACTGCAGCGCCTGTTTCAGCAAGAAAAAAAAAGTTACGATGCGTGTTTGTCTCGACTAGTTGCATCGTTATTGCACGAATTTAAATCTTCAGAAATGACTTACTCTTTCGCACACTATTTCGCGATCGACTTGAACTATTTATTTATTTGTGGCCGGTCCGGCGGAGTATTGACTGTCGATCTAGAGTTCGGCTGTACAGTAGTGCACAGTAGTGCGATCTACAGATACTCGCCTTCCGCTGTCTCCCTACATTAGGTCATCATCGTGGGTTATCAGTCGCCTGGACACATGAAACCATATCTACCTGGGTAATTAGCCAACAAGATAAGACATTTTTAAGCATCGGAAGATACCTTGTACATAGACAGCTGAACATGTAGTACTATAATTATTTTGTAATCTACACTACCTCATAAAGATGCCCCACGATTCCGCGAGCGAGAAAGCACGTTGCCGTTCTCCGGTGTCGACCAATGAATATGCAGCTCATTTCGGTCTAAATATAAAACGGGTCTCACCATTCTGAGCTGCCTGTAGTACTCTATTACAGTATGTACTCAAGTAGACATGATCATTTAGCTGGTCCGTAGCTGGTCTTACCTGGTACGACCTGGTCTGACCTGGTTTCGGCCTTGGCACACGTCTTATTCCCTGTTATGCAATTCAAGCTCCACGTTCGACGCTCCAGACAGCGCCAGACGGGAGCTCCAAAAAATAGTTCTACATAGTGTGTGTACAAAGCAGCAGGGAATGAGAAAGAGGCAGCCGAGCACGCACGTTTCTCAGCTCAGTCCTACCAACTTGCTGGTACCAGCATCTGCAGCTACTGTACTAATACAATTAGCAAGGCAAGTTGGCCTTTGGACTCTCTGTCTGCCCTTTCCCATCGTCTTCGGCATCCATGACGGGTTGAGCACACCACATTCCTTTGAACTCGAGTCCTTCCGCTTCCTCTTCAGAGTGCCACATGCAGCCATCTTAGATACCTATTTGAATCATTTGCGCCGAGAACGTACCCTTTACCAGTAGAGCTTCAAGTCTTACCCCATACCGCCGTTTCTTATACGCAATCTCACCAATTACCATAGTATATTCTTTGAATCCTAAGGGTAGCTATTACTGCCCTCAGTTCTAAACAAAGCCTTCGGGAGGCGCCCGGCCTATTTTGTCACAATGGCATATAACCATGATCCGGTCGATATGGACGACGATCCTCGAAACCCTTACGCATCGGCCAACAGATGGCGACACCAAGAATCGTCCGCCTTCGCGCGCGCCGCCATTGCTCGGGATGCCCACTCGAGTGGGAATTCAAAGGACCTATCCGATTTCCTCAACGCTTCTAGGGTCGAGCCCAGTAGACCGACGACTAACGGTCATGGCGCCGGAGCCTCTTACCAGCCAATTGTCATAGGGGATACGGAGGACGGTGAGGCCGACAGCACCGCTACGCATGATGGGAAAGAGGTTATCTGCGGCCCGTTACTGAACTATAGGCGCATGGAGGGTAATGCATGGTATGGAAGTGTATTGGTCATCACAAAAGGCGGCGGGGAAACACAATCCTTCCGACCTAGTCTCCGTCTCGGCCGTGTAGATTTGGCTAGCGACCAATCGGGCCTCGTGTCGAACAGTTCGCCCGTCGATGCTGCTGAGGTGCTACGAGAGAACGGCTCAAACCCCATCCGGAGCGACCACGGAACTGATGTTGCTGGTGTCTGCCTGTATTCTGACCCTCGAGCTACTTTCTGGAGCTTCCCTATCACCTGCGACATGGAAATCACTGAGACGAAATGGGCCTATTTTATCTCTGATGTGCGGTACAAATGCCCCACGAAACCCAAAACCAACTACTTCTTTGTTCCCGCTATTGATGAGTCGATGCGAATTATGTTTCACTCCTGCAATGGATTCAGTGTCGGAACTGACGAGGAAGCTTGGAGTGGGCCGGCCCTGTGGAATGACGTGGTAAGAAACCATGCCAAGACACCTTTCCATGTTATGATCGGTGGCGGTGATCAAATCTACAATGATGGAATTAGAGTTGGTGGGCCACTTCGTGAATGGACTGAAATCAGCAACCCTAAGAAGCGCCGAGACTATCCTTTCTCTGAACCTTTGAGGAAAGCCTGCGACAACTACTATCTAAATAACTATATTCGGTGGTATTCTACCGAGCCATTCGCCGCCGTTAATGGTCAAATACCACAGTTGAATATCTGGGATGACCACGATATCATTGATGGGTTCGGCTCGTATGTCGATGACTTCATGAGATGCGATGTGTTTCGAGGCATTGGGGGTACTGCCCATAAATACTACGTGCTTTTCCAACACCACCTTGCACCCCCTGCCTCTACATATACTACGGATGCACCTCAGACAATGGAATTCGGCGGACCGGAGGATCAGACCCAACTCGTTAATACGTACGTGAGGCCAAGGGACACGGCTGAGTCCTGTTATATTTTTGGTAGTAAACCCGGGCCGTATGTCGCGGAACATTCTATGAACATGTTCGCGAAACTCGGTGCGCGCATTGCGTTCATGGGCATCGATGCACGCACCGAACGCACACGGCACCAGGTCAATTACCCCGAGACTTACGATCTAATTTTCGGCCGTGTGCAATCGGAGCTGGGTGCGGCCGTGAGTGAAGGTCGTCCCTTTAGACATTTGATATTACTACTGGGAATTCCAATTGCCTATCCTGTAAGATGATTGACTGAAGTTGATTTACGCCAATGACTAACCCTCTTTAGCGCTTAACCTGGCTTGAGAATATATTCTCTAGTCCTATTATTGCACCAATCAAGTTCATGAACCGACGGTTCGGGTTTGGTAAGTCTCTTAACTTTCTACTTGATTTCGTGGTTCACTCATCTCACACATTTTGTTTAGGAGGCGGCGTATTCAACCACTTTGACGGGAGCGTTGATCTTCTCGATGATTTAGATGATCATTACACAGCCAGAACTCACAAGAAGGAACGAAACGCGCTGGTTGAACGACTTCAGGGCCTCTGTGCCGAGTTCTCTGTCCGTCTAACAATCCTAGGGGGCGACGTTCACTTAGCAGCCCTTGGACGATTCTACTCAAATCCAAACTTGCATATCCCGGCCGAAGAAGATCACCGCTACATCGTCAACGTCATTTCGTCGGCTATTGTAAATAAACCGCCACCGGCTGCCATTGCAAATTTGCTTGCAAGTCGCAATAAGATACACCACCTCAACGCCGATACTGATGAGGCTCTAATGGATCTTTTTGACAAAGATCCTGGCAACTCGAGCAAGACGAGAGCTTCAAATCACGTCACGATGCCTAGCCGGAATTATGCTATATTAACGGAAAACTCTCCAAATAACCGCATTATTCCTACAGACGGCCCGGAAGAGCATGTTAGCGAAGAGACAGCCGTGAACACTTTTGATGGCAGGGATGGCCATTCCTATTTGCATGCTGGCGAGAATAGCGCCGGTACACAGCATAAAGCTACAAACCCCGAGACTCATGGCAAGAATAATGACGGGTCACTGGACTGCTGTATACGCGTGGAGATTGACCAACATGACAAGGAAGGCCGAACAGAGCCTTACGGGCTTACAATTCCGGCGCTCAAATACGAGGCAGGAAAGTTTGGCACCAACATGCACCGCAGGCTGGGGCTTCGACATCACCGCAGCCGTCCGGGAACTGGAAGTAGTACGGGAACTCCGAGCACTCGGTCAGCACCAGCACCGGATACCCGCCACTAGGAGATGGCTAGGGGAATGCTTCGGCTCGGATGCTTACCTATCTGTCTCTCTTCGAATGGGTGACGTTCTAATTGTTTCTGTCTATTTGTTTGCTATCCCCCTTATACCCCTCAGAAACATGACGGCGTCCAGGATGAAAGAAGGACGGAAGACAGAGGGGGCGAATGACTTATAATTTAGTCATGTCGGACGGCTCAATAATACCCAGGCAGATTTTCGAATAGAGTATGGTGCAAATGGTATGTGCATCGTCTCTCTTGTGTATTATATCCACTAATTAGTTTATGATGGGTGCAAGTGGTAATGGATAATTCTGAAAGAGCATACTTGTGTCATTTCCGTTGTGCCTTTTCGTGGTTCAGCATAGAAGCCGCCTAGCACCAGACATGATTTAGGAAAATTACCTACGTACTAACCTGGCTACACTTATGCTTGTCCTTCAAATTGTCCTTTTATTATCTAACGAGTTTGGCGGATAGGAGGTAAGCAATAAATACCCTATTCTCACCACTGCTCACCTAGGCCGTCTAGGCCGTCTAGGCCGTCTAGGAGGTTCCGTTTTCAGTCACCCAGAAGGTAGCTAAGTTAAGCTCCGAGCTCGGGGATTATTATCAATTGTTAGAAGGCGTCTGATTGGTTCTCATGAGACCCTTCTCGGTTGACCTAGAATGTCCCGCTTACTGCCCCGCTAAGAGCCCCTCTAAGGACCTGCCAAGCGCATCGATATCTGGGGAGATGGCCTCTTATGCCGCCGCAAAGCGAGGGCATCTCGTGGATACCTCGCTGTCGTCACATTGCAGCTCTACTAACCGAGTAATTGCAGCCGATCTAGCTTCCTTTATTCGGCCATTGAAAAGGCCAGGCTGCCATTTATGAAGCTTGCGTGTCCGGGCACATTGACCGTTGATTCCATCTTCGGTAGCGTTGCAATAATTTATCAGACTGGCTATAACCGCTCTCGTACCTCAGTCCGCCTCACGCAGCACTCTAATATAACCAGTGCCGGTACTTGTAATATACTCCAATCCTACCTCCAATTCGCCCATCCCATTGGCCATCATGGCGGCCCCACGGAAGAGTGTTGGCCTCGTGAGAGCATTGCAGGCACCCTCTACTGGCCTTCTATCGCTGTCGAGGAACGGCTTAAGCCAATCATCGAGACTCAGCGCGCCGAGGCAATCTAGGTGTTTAAGTACGACAAACAGCCGGTTATCACATCTTGCAGCTTTCAAGATCCCCAAGGTTCTTAACGAGCCCAACGTGCGTCCCCCGAGGCCAATTGCAGACTTGTTTTAGTCATTATACGGAGCCAGATAAGCTGACCGTGAGAATAGCACTATTATGCGAAGAATTCGGCGCAGCGAGATGGTCTTCTTTCGGCAGTTGATGCGTCTCGAAGTAGGGGCGTTGTAGAAGTACCCATTGTCGTAGGGGGCAAAGAGGTATGAGGGCTTTGTCCTGAGATGTTTCTCCTTCATTCTCTAACTAGCGGACAGATCACGACTTCACAAACTGCTACTCAGAAGAACCCCTCCGATCATGCTGTCACCGTTGCTTCCTATTCCCTCGCCTCGCCCTCCGATGTTAGCAATGCAATTGAGGCTGCCTTGGCCGCGAAGCCAGCATGGGAGTCATTGCCCTTTGCAGAGCGAGCCTCCGTGTTCTTGAAGGCAGCCGATCTCATCTCGACCAAGTATCGATACGAGGTCATGGCCGCCACCATTGTAGGCCAGGGCAAGAACGCGTGGCAAGCTGAGATCGATGCTGCCGCCGAACTGTGTGATTTCCTGCGTTTCAACGTTCAATATGCTGAGGAGATGTACGCTCAACAACCCGCCCATAACTCTCTCGGCGTATGGAACCGGGTCGAATACAGACCATTGGAAGGATTTGTCTACGCTGTCAGTCCGTTCAACTTCACTGCTATTGCGGGCAACCTCCCT
Source organism: Xylaria digitata (assembly GCA_022495195.1). Classification (NCBI taxonomy): domain Eukaryota; kingdom Fungi; phylum Ascomycota; class Sordariomycetes; order Xylariales; family Xylariaceae; genus Xylaria; species Xylaria digitata. The sequence continues at coordinate 94,405 of MU377076.1, forward strand.
GGAGCCCCAGCACTCTTGGGTAACGTGGTGGTTTGGAAGCCATCTGATTCTGCCATTGCCTCTAACTGGTTGCTTTACAACATTCTGCTAGAAGCCGGGCTGCCGAAGAACGTGATTCAATTCGTACCGGGTAACCCTGAGGAAGTTACAAAGACTGTTCTTGCACACAAGCAATTTGCAGCACTCCACTACACCGGAAGCACAGCCGTCTTCCGCAAGCTCTATGGACAAATTGGACAGGGTACGGCAGAGGGCCGGTACCAAGGTTACCCGCGCATTGTCGGCGAGACGGGCGGTAAGAATTTCCACTTAATTCACCCTTCTGCGGATATTGATAACGCCGTTGTGCAAACCGTGCGTGGTGCATTCGAATTCCAAGGCCAGAAGTGCAGCGCCACGAGCCGCCTCTACGTTCCGAAGTCCGTCTGGCCAGAATTCAAGGAGAAGCTCATCAAGGAAACGAGTGCTCTGAAGATCGGTGCCCCATGGGATCCTCAGAACTTCATCGGCCCCGTAATCCACGAGCCCAGCTTCAAGAAGTTATCGGGGGTCATTGACAATGCTAAGAACGATTCCGAATTGAAACTTCTCGTCGGAGGCAAATACGACGGATCAAAGGGCTACTTCATCCACCCAACTATCTACCAGACCACAAACCCCTCACACAAGTTACTCAGCACCGAGCTCTTCGGACCTATCCTAACAACCTATGTCTACGACGACACGAAGGGTGACGCGGCCCAGGCTTTCCTGGATACGTGCAAGCTTGTCGACAGCACGACCGAGTATGGACTGACGGGCGCAGTTTTTGCAAGCGACAGGGCTGCTGTCCAGGTCGCGCAGGAGGCGCTACGCAACGCGGCGGGCAACTTCTACATCAACTGCAAGAGCACGGGTGCAGTAGTAGGTCAGCAGCCGTTCGGAGGCGCACGCGCAAGCGGGACAAACGATAAGGCTGGCAGCATGAACCTGCTCGGTCGCTTCGTCAGCGTCAGGAGTATCAAGGAAGAGTTCACGCCGACACTCAAGGTTGAGTACCCTAGTAACGAGGTATAGAAGAAGTGATTAGATAAACGACGCTATGCACGGGCTTTGGCTATGAGCTTGTGTTTTTTTCTGCAGGATCAGGCACACTCTGGCGTTTTGGGGCAGAATAATGATGCATAGCATTTTTCTTTTACCAGGAGGCATTTTTCTGCTATGACATGTTTATCTACCTAGAATGAAAATACATTCAAATTCATGAAGAATGATCTATATGCTTTGAAATCTGAGACTGACTCGGAAGCTAGGAGACTATGAGAATCTGGATCTCAAGACCCAGCTGATTGTTTGAAGATCCGGGTATGAAATTGTCATATTTGGGACTCGCAGAGAGAGGATACTATACATAAACCGAAAGGCAGCTATTTAGATCCGGTTGGTATGGTATTCTTCAATCCCACACCAGCATAGCCTTGACTGAGTAAGCAATGTTGGATTATAACATTCGATGTGAGAAGCATAAAGGCAGAGGAAGAAATTGATCGTCTCAAGTCTCCCAAGGAAGATTAGAATCATTTTTACCTCTTTCGGGGTTTTTCGAGACGAGCTTGCACCCACGTCGTTATACCCAAGTCCTAGGGTACTTTCTATCCGCCACTAGGGCTAATTGACTCCCTTGGCAGCAGCGGATAGAACGGGATGTTCGATGCACATTCTGAAGCTCTATGCTTAGAAACGAAAATGCTTGTATCTCATTAGCTGGTTCACCTAGATACTTACGTAGTATAGATAGGAACCAGGTAATGTTATACTGCGTAAGTAATAAAAGACTTTGCCCATCTTGAACGAGACTACCTAACCTCCCCTCCCCTTTTGCCGTCGCCCCAATCTTCCGATCTTTACTTTTGTAGACTCACCCTTGCCAAGTTACATTTAAGCGCCTGAACACCCCAGCATCCCTGCTAATTCATGGAGATGCTGTATCTATACCTTGCCTACCGGTGTGCAATTGCCGATACCTACCCAGTACGGCAAGACCCGCCAGGACAACATGACACCACCCGTCTTTGCCGACGGCATCTCTCAAACACTATTCATTAGTAACATGCAGAACCGTTGGTGGATACTTGATTAAGAAACGAACATACACTAGATACAGAAAGGCATCTAGGGTAAAAGCAGATCGAAAATACAATCATGGCAGACGAAATCCGGCCCTTCACCATCGCTATCCCGGACGCCGGGCTCGAAGATCTACGCGAGCGTCTCCGACGCACCCGCTTCCCGGACGAGCTCGAGGATGTCGGCCATGATATGGGAGCGCCGCTCAAGGACGTGAAGCGCCTCGCGACGTACTGGGCCGAGAAGTACGACTGGCGCAAAGCCGAGGCAGAACTGAACAAGCTGCCTCATTTCATGACTAAGCTCCAGGCGACGGGCTTCGAGCCGCTGGACATCCACTTCGTGCACGTGCGGAGCAGCCGGAAGGACGCGATTCCTCTATTATTCTCGCACGGGTGGCCGGGTTCTTTCTTGGAAGCGACCAAGATCATCACGCCGCTGGCGGAACCCGAGGATGCCTCCCAGCCCGCGTTCCACGTCGTCGCGCCCTCGCTGGCGGGATACGGGTTCTCCGAGGGCCCGAGGAAGCGCGGTTTCGCCCTGGACCAGCACGGTGAGATCTTTCATAAACTCATGCTGCGTCTCGGATACGAGGAATACGCCACGCAGGGCGGTGACTGGGGGTTCCTGATTACGAGGGCTATGGGGAGGCGATATGCACCCAAATACATCAAGGCGCAACATCTGAATGCGGACCTCTATCCCCAGCCTACGTTGTGGAGAAATCCTCTCACCTTCTTCCGGACCATGATTTCCGGCCTCATCACGGGCTTTTCTGAGAGAGAAAAGAAAGGTTTCGAGCGCTCTAAATGGTTCAAGGATCAGGGTTCGGGCTATTTCAGTGGTATGTACCCCCCGCCTCCCAATTCTAGGGTAACTATGAGAATCGGGCTCTTGTGACTATAAGCCATCGATATAGAACACATCTTTTGTCTATTTCTGGCCGATTTGCCTTGAGCTGGTCGGACGAAACTAACTGCTAACGCAATCACAGTGCAGAGTACGCGGCCGCAGACTCTCGGCTACGGCCTCGCTGACTCGCCCACGGCGCTGCTCGCTTGGATCTACGAGAAGCTCGTCGATTGGACGGATGAATACCCCGTAAGCTACCCCTGGAGCCGTTTTCTTCCTGTAATAGCCGCTTGCGATGCACAGATTTCCCGTCAGGGCGACGAGCATGTCCCGGGAGCATGCAGAACCCCCTACACCCACACCTATTTCACCTAGAAGAGTATGTACTGACTCTGTCGAATTATAGTGGACGGAAGATGAGGTGTGCACCTGGATTAGCATATACTGGTTCTCGACGGCCGGACCCCGCGCTTCCGTTCAACTGTATTACGAGTTCACAAACACCTCCACGTTACTGAAGGAGGAGTCTGATGTTGCCTGGGCCTCGGACCGTGATCAGATTATGGCCTGGCAGGACGTCAAGATCGGGTTGGGACACTTCCCTCGCGATGTCCTCGTCCTGCCGGGAGAATGGGGTCACGTGCTTGGGAATGTGGTCTTCGAGAAACACCACGACAAGGGTGGGCATTTCGCGGCGTGGGAGGCCCCCGATGCGCTTGTGGGTGATCTGAGGGAGATGTTTGGGACCAAGGGTGGTGCCGAAGGTTCGGTGAAGACTGCATAGGTAAGGCGAGTTTGCGAGCAAGGGGGGCGAGAATGAGATTTCGCAGTACTTAGGAATGTGTTTCCCCAGGCGATTATATGCTCCTTGAGCTAGGCTTTAACGGATTCAGGGAAATTGATATGAGATCATTAGTGTTTAGGATATAGGAAGCAGGCAAAAAGAATGGGATAAGAGGTTCTAGTAACTGCCTAGGTAGGCTTTGAAGTAGCTATGGCTAAAGAAGGAGCAAAAAAATGAATGAATGAGGAAAATATACACCATCACGGAGGTTCGAACTCCGGCCCCTGGAAATTTCCATATGTATGAAAATCCAGTATCCTAAACCACTAGACGATGATGGTTTGTTGAGGTGTGTGCTTGCTATTGTGCTTGATGTGCTTGGTAGGAGGCAGGGAGGCAGGGAGGTACATACAGGTAGGGTGCTTAGGTAGGTAGGTACCTTGGGTATGTATCAGAGTGAGCCGGCAAGGTGCATTGGACCTATTCTGTTTCTATGTACCTAGGTACCTATGCTGTTTATGACGTTCCTGTATTGTGTACAACTGGGACTTCACACAAGTACCTGCCTAGGTAGCACCTTAAGAGGTAGGTACCTAGGGTAACAAAGGAGGTATCACTAGACATTATTCTCTATGCGGATTTGTACCGGCCGTAGGAATTCGATCTACAATGCCACCGTAAAAACTTCTCGGTTCACTCAGCTCATATATCGCCTTATCATATTGTTGTTCATCAAGCAATGTTGTTTGATGTTCTGAGGCAAAGTTTCTATGACACCGTCTAAATCACTGTCCTCTTATTTTGTCAAGGTCACACAAAGAATTCTATCATCATTGCTACGCAAGTGTTGCGTTTTAACTCCCTTAATTATAGTTCCAATTAATTAATCAAATACCTTAAGTCTCATTAATGGGGTGACTATGCGTTATGCATAAGACGTAACGATAAATCTTAGTTATACTGCATAGGACTAGGGGACAACCGGAACGAGGTATGACGGCTGACATTGATTGTTCTGAAACCCCTCATCGTGAATGGTTCGGCTGCATACAGATATCTATCATGCGTTTTTGAATTAGTGACACACATTGTCTCACTGTGAATATCTAGAAGCATGTCGACCGTTGGCGTTGACTTAGAATCATGAGAGCCACGTTTATTGAGGCAGTGTCCATCTTGGAGTCATTTATACTCTCACGAAGGCTTTTCTCATACATGCTCCCTAATACTTTAGAATGAATCTATTTTTTATTCCCTGCCATCATCTGGATTCCGAGATTCGGCTTCGCCCTCGGGTTTGGTGAGTACAGGGGAAGCAAAAACTGCGCCAAAATATCGAGATTGGGACTCAGCAACACGGGCTACCAGCAGCCAAAATTTTACCAAATGAGCTGATAGTCAATTGTTGGTAACTTTTAGCCCGCAGAAGCACCGATTCGGTAATATAGTAAGCATCCTCGCACAGAGGTTTTGATATATGGAACCGGCAAGACACCTTGCCACTTACGTCTGCTTCTTGATATTACTCTACACAACTGTATTACCTGCTGTGAATATGATTGAGTTCCTAAAGTGACAGACTTACTGATACCTACGGGACTAAGTTGCGTTCTTGTCTATATATCCTTGTTGGGATGGTTGCAAGCAACTGGTATTATCCATGTCTGTGTACGCGTACTTCTCAGTTGTATCAAAGCGTTCCCCTTAATCTCAGTCCCTAGTTTTAGTCCTCAAAATAAGCACCCTTACCTATGAACCATGAGGATTTCCCAGGTCTTTGGGCGGCTGCGGCCGCGTGGAGAGAGTAACCCAGCCAGCTATCATCTGCTCGAAAACGAGATTGATCACCTTGAGCAAGAAAAAGATGCGGAAATATCTTATTTTGATCTCGAGCCCCATATATCATCCGCCGGAACAAGCACACCTAGAAAACAATCATCATTCTTGCGTTGGCTTCGAATACTCAAAGTTCTTGTCCCTAGCTTCTTACAAACATCAACTGGGCAAGTTGAACCAAAGAAGAAGCGGCCGACGGCATGGCTCGGTTAGTACATTCAGCTTATATATTTCCGTATCCTATCGCACCAAACTGATAGATTTAAGATGGCCTCCGCGGAGTTGCGGCATTATTCGTTGTTCTGCACCACATGTCACTGATCTGGTTCTCCTGGGACATTCACAATGGCTGGGCCGACTGGGATGACCATCTCATCCAGCTTCCGATAATCCGTCTAGCCATCTCTGGACCCCCTAACGTCATGGTCTTCTTCGTCATTTCAGGCTGTGCACTAAGCTGGAAGTCATTAAATCTCATTCAGAAAGGCGAATATCTCGAGATGTATCAGGCACTAGCGTCCTCCATATTCCGCCGTCATTCGAGACTGTTTATTCCAGCTATAGTTATATGTGCCCCTGCCCCGGTCATCGCCTATCTCGGAGGCTACAGTGGAGAAGGCATGCCTGGCGCTGCGATAAGACCGATGAACCCTCCTCGATCCGAAACTATCTGGGGCCAATTTGGGAACTACATCGGGAGTATAATGCCTCTTTCTGACATATATGGCCCTCCATACAACATCGCCTGGGTCTATAGTGATTCATTATGGACATTACCGATAGAGTTTAAGAGCTCATTGGTGGTGTTCTCTATGCTGCTTGCGCTGTCGAGATGCACGACGCGCGCTCGCATCTTGATCACGCTGTGTGTAGCATGCTATTCATTTTGGTATGTCCACTGGGGAGAGTTTCTATTCGTAGGTGGCATGCTTATAGTCGAGTCGAATCTTCGATGTCAACGACAAGCTAGCGTAAGAGAACTAAGGCTTAACGAAGGTGATGACGACAGCTTCGAAGCCAAGCCAAACAGATCACCTTGGCCCAGGGTTTTAAGGAGTCAAGCTTTCCGTCGATGTTGTTCTACTGCAGCGTTTCTAACTGCGTTATTTATACTAAGCATGCCGAAGCATGACCGACGCGCTGCCGATAGCTACGGCTTTAAGACACTGGTCTGGCTCATACCTACCCATTTCTCTGCTATAGGGGCTGGGGACTCTTTCTGGCAACCTTTGGCTGCAGTGTTTCTTGTTCTGGCGATCGACAATGCAAAATTATTGCAACGGATCTTCACGACTCGGCTTGCGCAGTACCTTGGCCGCGTGTCGTTCGCGCTTTATTTAGTCCACATGCTTATTTTACATAGTCTAGGTTTTTGGCTAGGGAAATACTTCGTGCGGCTCACAGGCTCAGAGTCATACTGGCAGTACGGGACAGGTATCGGTCTGGCTGCTGTCATTATCGGGTTTGTAATCATGTGCGCCGCTGATTTGGGCTCACGCTTTGTAGATACCAACACGGTAAGGTTTACGGTGTGGGTTTACGAAAAACTATGTGAAGAAGCCGTTGAGAGGTGAGGAGAGGGGGAACTAATGAGAGTACATATATCGATGATGGCCGTGACCGAACTCTCTATTGACTATGTAGCCGATGACGATGGTTAGGGTTAGCGCTAGCTGGAGCATCCTTGTCTGACAGTAACAGATTACGATATAAGTAGCATTTATAATGACCAGAATCATAATTATGCGACAGAACCGGATAATAGTAAATCTTGTCATAAGATATTAATGTGCGGATAAGGAGAGCATATTGGGTGCCCTTGAACATGTAACATACCGGGTTCTTTTCTTTTTGTTCTCAGTAGTAGAGCAATAATAAATCCTCGGCATCCGTTAATAGATCCGATGACTTTATATCCTTTATTTCCTTGATAACAATGAATAACCTCCTTCTGAAGCTATCTTATGTATAAGGGTTGTGAAGTGTTGATTGTGGCCTTTATAGGGTCATGCGGGGACTCCTATTAGGGTGATTCCTTCTGACGACCCAGTTCTTGAATCCTAAAATAATGCCACTAATACATCACCGACATAGTACAATTTTATACGTGTCACTGAGACAAAGTTGAGAGATTAGCATAGAAGGGAAGATAGCTGTGTTCTAATATAATTTATTTCTTTATGATGCATACTCTCATATCTTAACTATAGACTTTAGTAGTACATGAGGCAACTTCTAAGGAGCTTTGTATAGATGCTCTAGGTGGGCTAACATCAAACCGAGTAAGTACCTAAATCAACCTGCAAGGATGCGGACCGAAGACTTTTTCACTTTCACGATGGACAACACTTCTGCCTGTCGTAGTCCTAACCAAGAACTCATTCGCATGGGTACGCCAAATTGGACTCTCCTAGCTAAGCGCAACTTTGCGGGTGAAGATTGAGTAAGCCTGAATATTCTAGAGATATTTGTGTTCATTCCTCAGCCCGGGAACGTATGGACGGTGGCTGAGCTAGCGGAAGTGCAATGCTTGAAAATGAAGAGGAATATTGAGCACACGATGACTTCGAATTCTAATACACGACGGTTCGAAATTTGATCTTACACAAACACCAAATAATGGCATATAAAGATGTAGGAATGGATTTCACGACGGGTCCATTCAATTCTCGCATTCACCCCTTCAAGCCACTTCTGCACCTCTATCTGTTCCGATCAAAAGCGACTTCATATTTTTCTATTTATTCGAAAAATTCTTATAATATACTATACGCACCCCGCGCAATGTATTTTAAGACATTTATCTCATTTATTAGCTTAGCGCCCTCGCTATCTGTTAGTGCGCCTTCACCTCGTTGTCGAGAGTTCGCAAACTTGGTCCCAAGAAGTTTGCGGTTACGAGGCGGTCCCAAAGTATGACCCCTTAGCGTCGTCTACCTTCTTGGAAGTAAAAAACCAGACCTTTGGCGTTTCTTATGGCGCGGGCATCGCGCTGGGAACTATCGGGACCGAAAAGGTAAAGCTCGGCGATCTCGCGGTACACGATCAGATAATCGGGGCCGCCGATAGAATTACCGTCCCGGGCGATGGAATATCTAGCGGAATCCTTGGGCTCGGATACCCTATCCTAACATCTGCGCACCCTGGTGAGAGTGTAGCCAACGATAGTATATCGCTTCTAACGAACAAGGTGTTCTACGACCCACTGCTATTGCGCATGCGTAAGCAAGGCCTGATCCCCTCCTGGTTCAGTCTGACGCTTGATAGGCTGCCGAGAGGTCAGTCAATAGGGAACAGAGGGCTGTTCGGCCTTGGTGCGTTGCCCGATGTGAAGATTAGCGGGCCATTTATTGCCACACCCGTGGAGATTACGGACGGGATACCAGCCGAGCTAACTAATGGCAAGATCAGCGAATGGACTTTGACCGTAGAAGGCGTGACTTGGAGCGCCGGAAACTCATCAAGAACCGCCAATGTCAACGTTACACGTTTCCAAACCGTCGTTGATAGCGGGAACTTCTTCAGCCAACTTCTACGGGAGATCGCGGGCCAGGTCAATGCAGCGTTCATACCTCCCGCAGTGTATGACGCTGCGACGGAAAGTTACGCAGTCAGCTGTCGTGCAGTCGCACCTTCATTCGGTATCACCATTGCTGGAACGACGGTCTCCCAGAGTTCTAACGACATGATCTTCCAGCTCCCGAGTGGCAGCCGTATGTCGACTATCAAGCGATCGGCCGCCTCAGAAGGTATCGCGCTCAATTTCTTAGGCGGCTCTTGGCTTCAGAACGTTGTTGCCGTGTTCGACATTGGTAAAGATGAGATGCGGTTCGCGCCAAGGGTCACTGTGCCCATTAGCAGTAGCATCCCCCCTACCTCTCCAGCTGGACGTCCAGAATCTCCTCGACTAGTGGTTAGCGGTGCCCTGGTATTTCTCGTTTGGGGTGTCGACTTTTTGGCCTTGTTATATAAGAGTTATACGCCCATGCACGCCTACCGAGATTGCTTTTTTTCCCCAAAGCATTGGTTAAACCTATTGATTTCGAAAAGCATATACAGTCTTCGAAAAACATGCTATACCAATACAGAGTTCTTTTAGTAGACTATGTCATTGACTTATGCCCAAGTTCTTCGCGACTCCGTCTAACCCATTAACTCTTTCCTCGAGGGCATCCCCAGCTTGATACTCTAATGCGACTGTTCTATACGGTGTCTGGTGTTGCGACGCAATGCGTATTGCGATTTCAAGCAGAACACAGCTATCAAATATGCCCTCGCGCCTACCACTTACAGCCGATAGGAGGTTGAAGGCCCTCTTGAATATTGTAGGATCGGTGCACTTCATGACGATCACGAAGAGAGGCGCAATGATGCCCGTTTCGGCACCAATGGATCTTCTACCTGCTCCGTGTACTTGAGATGACGATTCTATTAGGTCGAGGACTTCGATCAACGTATGGTAGTTTGGGGTCCCGGAAGGACCGCAGAATACGGAGGGGTCGTGGGGAAAATTAGCTGCTAATAGGAGTCGAAAAACGTGATAATGGATGCGTAAAATGGCAACGGCAGGATCTCGCGCTACTCCACGGACCTGAGCTGAAGAGTCTTCTCCTCCGCAGATCGTTTCAGTACTGTCACTACTAGAATTGCAGTCTCTGTGCTCCTCGGGAGCGAACGGTCGATCGCGAACAAATCGGTCGAGTTTCTCGTTCCATTCCGTGCATGCCTCTTCAATTTCCTGCTTTTCAAGTTTTACTCTCTCTGGCAAGTCCGCCTCATGACAGAACTTGAATTGATTGTTATATATTAAGAATCGCAACTTTATATTTTGCAATCTCGTTAGTCCTGCCTGCGCATCATTGATGGTCTTGAAGGTATCTGATGCCAATGTCTTGGGCTTCACGGCGGGACTTGGGCGCGTAAGAGGCAAGCGAGCATCATTGAACATGCTAGCTTGGAGATCAAGCCGAGCTATTATCTGCTCTAATAAATCTAGACATTCGTAGTCGCGACTCTCGGGGACGAGCCGCTCACCTTCTTTTTGACGGGCTAGGATCGCGATTCCGCTATTCAGATGCCGTAGCGCCCCTTCAGCGTTGCCCTGTATATTCTCAAAACAGAAGAAAAGCACAGAGCAAATGAGGGGAATGACGACCGATACTCCTTTCTTATTATCGATGCTGGCGCTCATATACTTGCGTAGTGATCGCATGGCTCTGTTGTAATGCATCATCGCGTCGGCCGAAACAGAATCGCCACTACTATCGTGAGCCGTTGTATAACATTGATGCGCATAGCTGAGGGCAACGACAGCTTGACGCACAGGGATGCTATCATGACTTTGCTGTAGTACAAGACGCGTCCAGAATTCCGAACCAAGGTGGCCAGACAAGTCGCCAGCGCCTCGGACACAAAAGTAATGTAGTAATCGCCGGTCTTGCTGGCTACCAGGAACAGAAAAAGGAATTTCATATGATGTGATTGGTGATGCAATAAGAGCGGTAGCTGCTTGCTGGTCCCCATCAACAGCTAAGTAACCATCGCATGCCCTCCCCTTTTCTAAGCATCGTCGACAATGGGGCCTCGCCTCGTCACATTTGATATGCCGAGCTCTAGAGACTGTCAGAGGAGGCAATGACGACAGATTGGGGGACACGTACTTGCAATTCCCACAGCCACTCCTAGACCTTGGGCCTCCTCTTCGCCTTAGTTTTAGTTGGGATGTTGACATGGAAATTTTGGGGTATGGAATTATTGTTCGCAAAGTACCTATTTTAGAATGCCAAGTCAATACGTCATTCGCTGTAGCTAATGCTACATGATCTAGCCATCATTGCATAGTTGAGCCTTATATATGTGTAAATGCCTTGATTTTCCGTGCCTCTTATTTGCAGGTGATTGCTTGGTAATAATTATTTAGCTCTAATTTTGCTGTACCTATTTACTATAGGGTATTCATCATATCAAGTATCGAATTCTATAATTAGATGAGGTAAGATGAGCCTCGATGCTTAATCATTACATACAGTAAATCAGCCAGGGGAGGGGGATGCCCTGTTACAGTGCCCAGAGCTTAAATCAAGGGTAAAGCTACACTACACTACACTACTGCATATGCTAAATCAGGCAACAGTGTGTGCTATCGTCAGAATCAAGCGAGTTTATACAAGTTTAACTATAGGTAACGACCGAATTGATTCTGCGGTACATTGATGGTGCAAAGAAAGGGCTTTTTTTTTTTTTTTACAATATATCAGAGTACTTATTTGGTACACAAATAACATGCTCTGTCCTTGAAAGCCGTCTCAGCACAAGAGCAGTAGTAATCGCACCACACTTCTTCGTATCGTTCATTTCTCCTCGCTGTTCTTCGACCAGACCCGCGGACTTGACTTAAGCGGACTATTCCCGTAGCGCCTAGCATAACACGCCAGGGCCTTCAAAGTGAAATGGAACTTATATAGGGGATACCGATAACCACACGGTGGAGTGTAAATACCTTCGAGAGTGCCGGGAAGCCACTCCCCACTCGGTTGTTGAGTCTTCGTGAGGTAGCTGACACCACGCTCGATGGCAGCCTGATCAGTACACTGAGCTGCGAGGAGGCCGATGATGGCGTAAGCCGTGTTCGGAGCCTGACTGCCTTCCGGTTCCGCGACGTAATCCTTCGCTCGGTAGCTCTCGAGGGCCTCTCCCCAGCCCCCGTCGCCAGGGTTCTGATGTCTCAAGAGGAACGCGCACGCTTTGGCGACGGCTGGACAGTTCTGCTCTGTGTATCCTGCGCAGGCCAGTCCCTCCAAAGCCCACATGGTTGCGAAAGTAAAACAAACACCCCATGTTCCGATCCATCCACCGTGGTAATATTGGGTTCGCAGTAGATAAGCCGCACCACCGTCAATGCAACGACGGATGTCGTCTTCACGATAACTAGGATACTCAGCATTGAATTCAGTCAATGCCATCATAACGGATCCCGTGGTTTCAGGGTAACGACGCTCTATCATACAGTCTTCATATGTATCCGTGATGTTACAGAGCTCGAGCATTTCCCAGCCGCGGACCTGCTCGTATGCTGCAAACCCAGAGTTGCCGCTCTCCAGCCCAATGAGCGCGTCCACGGCGAGTTCGAGGCGCTCGATCGGGATCCGTTGCGACAAAGACGGTACCCGGCGGCTCTGCAAAATTGCTAGTAGCGTTTCGGCTGTACAATCCGACACAATATATCCTTGACTGTGCGTACTATACGGCCACCCGCCCTTTGTTGGATGACGATTGGTGCGATGGATTTCTATAGGGTCGTGAAGAAGTTGAGAATCTCCCAAGAATTCAAGGGCCGCGTTCAGGGCCTCGAGGTCAGCAGAGGCAAGGTGATTGCCGCTTGAAAACTGGATAGAAGAGCATATGGCCTGCACTGATAGTGATGTCTCCCACACGGCGTTTCCATCTGTGCCTGACGCTGCTAGCCCTTCGCGGCACATCCAGAGGCCATCCGCGTAGTGTGGCATCATACATTCTACCCAATGGCTGTCCGGACCGTGCGCATGCCGAAGCACGATGATGTCAACTGCCCAGTAGGCAGGTGAGTAACCGCAGTATTCAGTAGTGCTGTTTAATATCTAGAGTCAATAATTGCCATACATGGTAAACGTTGGGAAGGGTTTGGGGGGCTTGCGGGACCAACACGGGGTAGAAAACTCCTATTTAGGCAAACTATGCCTCTGGGACAGGTTGAAAAGGGGGATAAAAGACTCCGGTGTACTAACTGCACATCTGCCTCGACTTGGAACACCGCCTCGTTCAGGCCCCGTGTGCGTAACCAATTGGCAGCAGAAGAACTCCCCAACCACTCCCAGAGGCTGAGGGCCGAGACCACGGCCGATTGAACTAGCGACTTGGGCTTTACTAGGTCAATGGGATTAATGTAAGACCGCAGAGCCGACCAGTTACTAATCTCGCTGTAGGGCTTTTGTGTGTATATCTCGCTCCGAATCGCCCTAATCAGACCGTCCTCAGGCGCTTGAAATCGGTGCCCGTAGAGGTAGCACATACCCATATAAATGTTGCGAATCGGCATCCACCAGTTTGCCGGGTTGAGCTGGAAGCTCGCTGGTGTAAGAAGAATCTCAGATGGCAGAGGCACTATGCCATCCCAGTTGTACAAGTTCATCACACACAGCCAGAAGCGTCCCCAAGTCGGTATGCCAACTGGACCGCCCATTGAAGTTAATAAGTCGCGTGCTTTTTTACAACTAGGATGCGCCGGCCCCAGGCCAAGGAGTCGCAGCATCACGTAGTTAATGCTAGTGCCGAAGACTGTAGAGGGGCCAGATAGATAAATTCCCCAGCCGCCATCGGGATTACACGTGTTGACGAGATACCGGCACATCTCTTGTCTGACAGGCCGTGGGAGGGGAATCCCGACGATGTAACAAGCGAAGACGATGCCGCTCGTGATGAACATCGGTCCGTCGCAGTTGGAACCCCAGCTACCATCTTCCATCTGTAGCTGTCTTAAGAAATTAGAGCCCTTCTTCAGGGCCTCTAGCGTCTGATGGTGCTGCTGGGCCAGATTTGAAGACAGTTCCTTTTGCTGCTCTAATACCTTATCATATTGGAGACCCAACCAATACCTTTCGCGGAATGTCTGCTCCGGATTATTCAACAAGTCCTCGTCACTCTCCAGATATTTCCAAGCTGCGTTATAGAAGCATGTCAGTCGAAATATCTAGGTGCAGCATCATAGAACCTGCCAGACGAGACAAGGAGACTAAGGGATCAGGTACAAGGGGTTTTAATACGCACTATGCCGTCCCTTCTCGGCGTGGAGCCGCCAACGGTGCAGATCTGTCCATTCTTGTTCTCCACAGGGGTCTTTGTCTTTCTCCAGGAGCTCTATTTTGCTGCTAAATGCCGTACCAATGGAGGAGACATCCTCGTTCGTCATGGTTATCGTAAACGAGGGAGCCATTATAACTATCTTGTATGAATAAATATTGGGATACTACTGCTAAGTGCTTGTTGAACAAATGTTGGCGATATTAGAATCAGAGTTTACCGTGATGTGTTCTACATTGTATATCCAAAACATCTTATCAATCATTAATATCAGACAAATAAATATCACCTGGAGCTTTGCCGTCTCCTGTGATTGACTAAGTTTAGGGATTAATAGTCATGGTCTAGTACTTTTACCTCCTATACATCACTCGCTGTATTCACTAGCAAACTACCAAGCTCCCAACTGAGTGTGTCAGATAGCTCACCTAGATTCTCTCGGTCTCACCCAATACTCTAGAGTAATGACATACGTCTTCGGTATCGTCTATGTATGAGTCAGCTACAGGCAAGAGTACATGAAGAATGAAACGGCTATCATGCTAGCTCATACTAGTCATCTATGAATAATGTATTACTACCTGTTAGCCTGAGTTATTAGTACCAAAAGTCTTTCTAGTATGTAAATATGAAAGATACTACGTGTACTGTATACCGAGATTTCGTATAAAAAGATCAAATTATTAAGCAGTATTAAGGCTATAGTTCATCCTTCTCATTAGATCTGTTTTCCCCCATCGTTGTTTAATGTGAGAAGACATATTAACTAACAGAAAAACACGATTCCTATTTTTATTGTTGTTCAGTGTCAACTTTTTCCCCAGGTAAAAGCGGCATAACATCATTAGTTATCCTTGTCTACGCATCTGCTTACTGTCAATTTTCATTTACTTACGCTACGACTCTTCTTAGGAGTCTACTAATCATAAATAGCCTCCCATCTATGACTAAATGCTCACCCTACTTCATATAACAAGGTAGCTCAGGTCAACACGGCTTTCATTCTATATAGCTTTGTTATCTAGGGACATCCGTACATCCTGTTGGTAAGCAAGCTAGTTCACTAGACGATCTTTGCTTGTGTTGGTTGCTTATGGCGCCTCACGCACTCGAACACCGTAAACCGGTCAGACTGTGGCGTTGGATTTGTGGGATGCGGTTGGTCAAGAACAACATCCATTGGATAAGTGTTAACCTTGATCGCATACTTCGGGCCCGGTCGCCACGTAGGCTTGGCCGAGAATCCTGACAACCAATAGTGACGACGTTGTTCATGATTATACCAATTGATAACTAAATGTCCGCACCAACATCGCTGACCACCCACTTTGATTTCATAGGACATACCCAGAATGTAGTTCAGAAAAGCTAATTCCTCAACCTGTACTTATTTCCAACTTGTGTCACAGAAAATGACTCAGATTGTTCATGACACTTATGCATTTTCAACCCTAACAATGGCGAGCTCGACGGATCCCAAGGCAGATCAGGTACAAAGGAAGCGAGTTCAGAATCGTGAGGCTCAGCAAAAATATCGTATGTTGCATCGGCTCGAGAGCTTTCTTGTGTTCAGAATTTCCTCCTCTCTTAAGCTAACAGCACGATATATAGGTACGCGCGTGAAAGAGCGAATGAATGCTCTTGAAAGACAGATTAAGGAGTTAAAAGCTCAAGCTAAGGCCCCTGAGATGGCCTTTGAAGGTGAGTACCACGCGCTTTCCCGTAATGATAGTATGATGGGTCGGAACTTGAACTACTAAGAGTCATAACTGCTTACTTGCTCGTTATCCTTATCTCTAAGTGCAGAGCAGCGACAGCTTGACCAGACTGCATCCGTCTCCTCGTCAATCCCCTTTTCGGACTTTGCTTCACCCGGATCGTTCCACGCAACGGCGGACTGGTTTTGGGAACAGACGCCTACCAATAAAAACACTACAGACCAATCTCTCGAAAGCCCATCGCCGGATATGGATATAATTCTGACGCCCCATTCCGCCTGTGAGCACGAACACTTTCCTCCACCTCTAAACCCACGGTCACCGCCAGATCCAGATCTGATTGGTGGCTTGTTACTATTCGATGACGTAGAGGTTGGAGGCGGGCGGGTGGACAGCTATACAGATCTCAAAAATAAATTACAAGGCCAAACCTTAGAAAAGAAATTCGAGTTCCTCCACTTGTGCCTCACCGGCGCCGGCTTCAACAGTTTTGACTCTATGATCAGCCAATACTACACATCTACTCTCAGCCCCGAGTCTATCGTTTCGAGCCATCAGCAGACAAGTCGGCAGAGGGACCTCCCGGTCCTGCTAGCGGAGCTGCGCTGCTATGTCCAGACTTGGACACAGTGGGAAGCCCA
Organism: Xylaria digitata; assembly: GCA_022495195.1. Taxonomy (NCBI): domain Eukaryota; kingdom Fungi; phylum Ascomycota; class Sordariomycetes; order Xylariales; family Xylariaceae; genus Xylaria; species Xylaria digitata. The sequence goes on from MU377076.1 coordinate 111,177, forward strand.
CGGCTACTGTTACGAAATCATCAAGTCAGTTGAGAGCATTATCGACTGCGAGAGAGACGCCGCTGTCTACAGTAGTAGTGCTATATTGGACGACGCTCTTCAGCAACTCACCAAGGAACCTGATTTTGGTTTGGGGAGTAGCTCGCTGTCTGGTGCACTACAAGTGCTCATGAGAGGCTTTCAGAAAACAGTATGATTCCTATTTTCCTTCATGTCCTTATGAGAGAAGCAACTAATGGCTGTCAGAACCCTAAGTTGTGGGCTTTGCTCGAGTCCCTTGCGAATTCGGGCGAGGTGAACCAGAAGCAACGGTTCTGTACCTCTCTGACGCTGATGCTTCTCTTGAACCCCCCAAAGCAAGTTTCTAGACAACAGATGGTGACGGTATTAATGAATTGTATTCATATGATTTTTAAGAATTCCAAATAAGAGAATATAATGTTATGTACGCTATGTTATCAGGGATTAATGCCTATGCAATCAATCACCTCATATACGGATATTTCTTTACATGCATCTATTTATGAGATACATGTCATCGTATACACAGGGTTAGATAGAACAAAGAGAGTACACACTTGCGCCCAATCAACGGCGACCACCACCTTCAATCCAATTTACGTCTACGCACCGCCATCTTAGCTGTCGAGTGGTGGAACTTTGTATCACCCACCGAGTACCTCTCAACATCTTCCAGCAAAGGTTTAATATCGTAGTGGAGTGTTACGTATGCAATCAAAAGCTTCATCACCCGCGTCGCGAACCATCGACCTGGACTGGGTGTACAAGCCGCGTTAGCACGAAGAAGTAAGGTATGGTAGGGAGGCCGATATGAACTTACCAGGCAGATCGACCATAGCTGAAGAACATATATGTATCGCTGGGCTCGGAAGCATCCAGGCTCTTGTTGTATTGGCCCTCAACTCGCATGCGCGCAAACCGTAGAGCATCAAACCCACGTCCATCAGGATAGATAGTTTCGTCCCTGTGGATTGCCTCGACGGGTATGCCAAGCCAAGTACCCTGAGGCACATGGGTGCCATCTGGGAGCGTGACGCCATCTTTTGGCATGACTTGCTTCATGAGGCCGCGTGTCTGTAGAGGGTTCTTACGCGCGCTTTCTCTCATACAGCTGTCGATGTTGACCATAGCCTTCAGCGAGTCGGTCGATGCCCAGTCGGTTTCGGATTTGAGGATGGATTCAGCTTCCTGACGCAAGGTCAAGTATGTACCTTGTCGTGTTCCTTGGGGGCCTAGGATATCCATGAAAGTGTTGACAGTCGTAGTGCGCGTCGAGACGACCCCGGCTAGTGCCTAAAATTGGTAGTTCTCATCAGTTGCTGTGCAGGTGGTTTGAATGTGCTCCGCTAGCTTACCAGAAACATGAGCAAGTCGGTTACGAAAGTAACCTCATCCGTTCCGAGAGGGAATTTAAGCTTTCTAGTCGACGTAATACACTCGGTGATGAAGTCGTATCCTTCACCGACACCGTCGCCGCCGGAATCTATTTGGGCGATACGTTTGTATATCTCTGGTCGGAGATAATAGGCTGCGCATATTTCTTTCGTGACTCTAGTGAATAGGTTGAAAGGAACCGCAACAAGAAGCCTCAAAAAGCCCATAGGCAACTGTCCGATAAGTTCGGTGAGAACTCCTCCACCTATAATGAAGAGGCGCAGAATGTGAAGAAAGCTCTCGTCGCGGCTTAGATTTATTCCGAAAAAGGCGCGACTAACAGCACTATCCAACACTGTTGAGAGTGTATCCATTAGTGGCACTTCCTTCCATACTCCATCTGCATCGGTACCGAGGCCGGCATCGACGGCGTGCCGGATACCTTCATACATCTGCAGCTGCACCACGTCAAGCTTCTGGTTGATGGCCTCAGTGATGACCTTGTGCGCCGCCATGAGGACCGTCTTAGAATCGGTCCCAATTGGGAAGAAGTTGATTCCCTGTCTCTCTGAACGAACCACTTCGGGGTTGAGGATGCTTTCGGGCTGCCTGGAGAGCCATCGGACGTGCTGCTGTGGGAGCATAACATGCGGTCGGAAGCTTGAATGGGGAACTAGGTAGGAATGCTGTTTGGTGGCATACTAATATTACTTCATGTGAGCACAGAATCTCACTCAGTTCGCTTTTGGCTTGTGAAATGTACTGACCTGTTTGTAGCCTTGCTCAACCGTTTCTGGAGCCACGAGGACTTGACGAACAGACGCCCGGGACCAATTGAAGAACCCCTTTCCAAAACCTGCCGAGGGTAGGCTCTTTAGGGCCCTTTTACGCGTGAATATTTCTAGATAGACAGCATAAAAAATGATTAGGGAGCAGAAATAAATGGCCGCGACGATGGCCGCACTTTTGTAATCCAGAGCAGGCATCGATATTATCGTTGGTTGTGGTAAACCTGATCACAATAATGGAGCTTAAAGAAAACTAAATACTTCTACGACTTCCCTTTTCTGTAGTTCTAGCCCAATAGGTAACATCGTGGATAGAGAGAGAAGGGTAGTTGGACATAAGCCCTTGCATAGCCAATAGAGAACGAGATCGTAATGCGAGCTTTATCTCACGTAAGTCACACACTACTGCACATTAGACATTAGTACTGATGTTTTTCTTATACTCATTAGAGGGCAGGTAGTACTAAGGTACAGGATCAATAAATGGATACGTTAGATAGCCTCTACCTATACCCAGGGTTCACTCGTGATCCAATAAACTTCCCAGACTCCGGGGGAATGTTGTCGTGTGTAAGCCCCCGCCTTCATTCCTTTTATAACAGTCACCATAACGTAACATATGATCCTCGAAGTTCTTCAGGTAATTTGACTCATAAAATCACTTCTAAAATGCAAAAGTTGCGTGTTATCTTGGTGTAAGCCGCATTCCGATTGAATAGTATTGTGGAATAGGAACCTATCACTAGAGTAGAGTATCGAGGATTCGAGATTCGCCAACTAGTAACAGCTAGTATTTGAGTATCCGGCTAATTCTAATCGAATACTGCGGAAGCCCCGTTAAAAAGGAGATTAGGGGCCTATTTTTTGTGACGTGCGATACCATAAATTGTTCTAGACATAGGTATGACTACACGTCGCTCCTTGCCGTGCCTAAGCCTCATATCTCGTAGCTATCTAGGCAGGCCTCATCACATACGAATGTTTTTATTACCTCTAAATTTACTATAGCACATCCTATTAAATTATAAGAGGGCCAGACGGGATAATCTAAAGTGTCGTATAGATATAACTGTTAGTTTTATCTGCATACGCATGGAACTTCTAATACACAAGCTATCTATCACGGGGCTCCGAAGCTATATGTATTGTGTAAGAGCCGGGTTACACGATCATCGCTTGAGGAATATCTTTCGAGTGTATCCGTCTGAATCAGATATTACTACTGTCGAAATATGATACTTCATATAACACTAGCGGCATCTTGCTGAGGCTGTAGTGTGTTCCTTTCCTAACCAATAGCAGATTTTAAGCGTATATTGCGAATGAAGGCTTATCTTTAGTATGCAGCAGACTACTGGTTTATTAAAGCCGTACCATAGCTTTTAACAGTCTTGTCTTTGACCGCAACCATGAGGGCCTTATATTTATAAGCATACCGTATTAGATAACGTTAATTATATTTATGGGGTGAGAAGACACGAGATGTGTTCTTGAAATTATTCGCAATGTTATACATTGATGTTAAAACGTAAAAATCTTGGAATCGCGCGCTATATTTATAGCATATGCGCCTCTGCTAGTATGTAGCAGTGGATAATGGTTGTGGAACGCATCAGATCCTCTATTACCCCACAGACGTCAACGTACCCAGTGTTACTCTCTGTGACTATCTATTTATATAATACATGTCTATTAATTGCCTACCGGCAGCCCGACTTATGTTGCGACCGTTACCTCCTTTTACGATAATGGCACGTCGTCCTGTGATTGTAGTTGCCGGCCTAGCATGTGAAACATCGACGTTTTCCGCTTCAAGAACTGAGGCACCCGCATTTCACCCCCGCCGAGGCGACGAAGTCATTGAGAAGTACCCCTTCATTCAACCAGGGTCGCCCCTTGGCGAAGCCGTAGACTGGCGTGGCGCGCTCATCGGTCACGCACTGCCAGGCGGTATTGTGACCCGGAATGCGTTCGAGACACTCTCCACTGAGATCATATCGCGCCTCAAAGATATCACAACATCGGTAGCACTCGACGGCATGTGGCTTGATATTCATGGCGCAATGTGTGTTGAAGGTATTGATGATGCAGAGTATCAGCTTCTTAAACACTGCCGTGAGGTTATTGGTCCGGATGTTTTGGTATCTGTGTCTATGGATCTGCATGGCAACGTGTCACGAGAGTTAGCACACCAAACGGATTTGATCACATGCTATCGAACAGCGCCACATGTTGATGTTTCTGAGACTAAGGAGCGTGCTTGCAGAAATCTCCTCGAATTGATCAACCGACGGAATAATGGCGAGGCCTTCCGCCCTTATAAGGCTTGGATACCTCTTCCAATATTGCTGCCTGGTGAGCAGACATCGACACGTGATGAACCTGCTGCTCATATTTACGCCACCGTGACATTGGTCGAGGCCTCCGAAGGTGTAATAGATGCGGCAATCTGGGTTGGATACGCCTGGGCGGACGAACCTAGAAACCGGGCCGTAGTAGTTGTAACGGGCTGGGATAAGGAAGCGATTTCGAGTGGCGCAGAGAAGCTAGCTCGGATCTTTTGGAATGCCCACAAGGACTTTAAATTTGTTGCACCGACGGGAACCTTCACAGAGTGCCTTGACATAGCTCTACGATCTAGTAAACGGCCATTCTTCATCTCTGACTCTGGCGACAATCCAACGGCCGGGGGCTCAGGAGATGTAACATGGGGCCTCACTCAATTACTATCACGGTCTGAGTTTACTGACGAATCCGGACCAGTGGTTATTTACGCCAGCGTGCCTGGGCCCGGAGCTGTAGACAAGGCAGTCGAGGCAGGTGTAGGGGCTATTATCACTGCTACAGTTGGTGCGGAAGTGGACCACTTCCATGCCGGACCGCTGACGATGACTAGGAGAGTTCATGCTATTAAGCACGGAGACCACCATGCAGCCATTGAAATCGTGCTGCAAGTAGGCAGCGTCTATGCTATAATTACCAAATTACGAAAGCCCTATCACCTCGAACAAGACTTCACTGAGCTGAACCTCACACCTCGGTCATCGGATATCATCATTGTCAAGATCGGATACTTGGAGCCGGAGCTCTACAGCATGGCTAAGGACTGGATGCTAGCGCTCACGCCAGGCGGTGTTGACCAGGATCTGGTGCGACTGGGTCATAAGCGCATCTTGAGGCCAATGTGGCCTTTTGACCGTGACTTCGAAGAGCCGAATCTTTCTAGTAGAATTATTGAGATGTCTAACGAAAAGCTTACTGGTTTCTGATCGAAGACTGAAACGCCGGTATGGACCTTAGGGTCACCGGCGTGCTGAGACTATTACAGTTAAGGATAGGCCCATATCTTTAAAAACTTAATATCACACAGTATAGGTTAGTTATTAATTAGTACAGTATTGGTAAAAAAACACCAGCCCTAACGGCCCGATCCGCTAGCTCCCTGAATCTAAGTCCAAATCAAAAAGCTATCGACGGTCTTAGATTATGTTAGCAAGTAGGCTAATCTTTTGTGCAGTTCGACTTCCTCTCAATCTTCGTGACTATGGGTGCTACCTATGGGTTTTTATTTTTAGCAACTTGTGGTTGGTTATGATGTTATAGCAATAATGGAGTGATATGCACTATCAGGGGTTATGATATTCACATTATTCATAGTCCCTACCTTGCCCATGGTCACTGAGCTAAATGAAAGCTTGGGTAAACCGAGGAATTATAGAAGAGGGAAGTAGAGGGGGCCGAGAAAGAAGTGATCCAAGGCCGACTTTATCTTTTCCTACGTTACATTAGACGGAAAGCTTGTCTATCGTTTGTGCTTATGCCCTTTGCTAGCCCTGGTCCTACAACCCGATAATCACTCCTGTCCTATCGAATGCAAGATCATGGGCTGTGAATAGTTAGAAGTATGTGTATCAAGAGAAAATGTGCTTTTCTTTAGCTTGGATATCAAGGTCCACACCTGTTATACGCGAAGAGCATAGGTAGGAGCAGGGAGCGGGGATGCGAATGATGCAACTTATGACCTTGAAGAGGGTAATAACCAAGAAAGGGTGAGAAATTAGCCACTTATCTGGATTCCGCTGAGGCAAAATGTGGGAGTAGGAATATGCGAGCCGCTGAATAACCCAAAGAGAACCTTGTATGTGTTAATAATGGCTAAATCTGCACACCACTGTAGTACTTTCGAACCCTAGCATGACAAACCTATTCAGTAGATGACGGGATCTTCATCTACACCGCTTCTAAGGCAGGCAGCAACCCTGAATGTAGAGATAATCCTAGCTGGTGCGTTGTTTCCCATCGAACCCTATTGCGGATAGTATATTCAGTCTCACCGGCATTGGTCCCAATATTCGTATGGGAAGGAGGGGGCAAATATTGTGTTCAACTCCACTGCTGACAAGCATAAGTTTCCCTAACCGAAGTCAACAAGTGCACATCTCGGCTTAAGGGGGGCCTGATGAAACGAAGGTCAGGGGCCACTATGTTGGATCACTGTTTGTCCGCAGGGCATCACATCCGTTCTAGACTAGGTATACACCAGTAGTTCACACACTATGGTGGCCAAGACCCGGAACGCCACCGTATTACTGAATCCTGGTCTTCAATATACCCCATCCTGTAGGAGATAGTAGACAGAGTAGGCCGGTGATTTGCCACCTCTCGCAACCGGCAGCATGCAAAAGATGGTTCAGGGGAGCGAGCGAGGAGTAATCGTATAAGAAACCTGCTAGATTTTGATTAGCTACAAAGACAGCTAAGGAGAAGGAGAAGGAGTGAGTGGAGAAATATGAGATTTCGACCCTGCTGGATACTCCCACGAGAGGGATTTACTTAAAATTTATCAATATAGTCAGCGATCGACACTCTCGATGGATCGGAGGAAGGGTACAACCAGGGTTTGAGATGGCACTGGATGTTGTGTAGACTCGTAGCTAGACTATGCTGCATCGGTTGTTCATATTTGCATAGTTTCTTACTGTGTGGTTATGCTCCTAGAATACTCGGGATTGGAATATTTTATATAGCTCCTCACGGCTCACAAACATCGTCTTCCAGCGGTTTGCAAAGCATATTGTAATCCAGCTTTAGGTGACTGATTATTACAAAATCTATAGACTCTGGAAGCAAAGAAAGCAGTGGAATATACGTATCTCCTAGCAAGACATAATGCCTATGAGGTTATGAATAGCTACCTTTAGTCATCTCTGTCAAACGTTAAAGAGAAGGCCAAGTATCTCGCCGTATAATTCAGTATTGGTCACCTGAAGCAAGACTTCTTGGCGAGCGTTCGAGTTCCTTCGGCGATGTGGGATGCCAAGAAGACAACACGGTATCTATAGTACTTCCAAGAACACCCAAAGGTGTCTAATTAACATGGAAACTAATCATCATGTAGATTATCGTTATTTTTTCCATTACTATAAAATTGAAATTTACAATTAGCAGAAGTCACCCTTAGATGACATGATGTTGTGTTTGTCAAAGTACTGTAATGAGTTGCAGGCTTGACTTGGCACAACGCTATTACTTGGTTCTCAGTCATCACATTACCAAGCGCTGCACTTGTAACCACTTAAAGCAGCCAGCAAGTTTCTATTGGTTGGGAGTATAGTAGTGGGCCATTGGATTGCATTGCTGCTTATTTCTTGTATGAGGACTAATTCAACATCGTGACGACAACTCAACATACGTAGGACCCCTGCCAGGAAATAATAATGATAAATAATACTTACCAATATTATAATTGGCAGAACACCATTAACTAATAACAGGGCGTGGAACAGGGGTAGCAAGAATGGCGATATATATATATAAGACCGTGAGGTTCCCTATAAGCCACGACTTCTCTAAACATCATCAGTCAATTATCCTTTCTTCTACTAGAAATCTTCAGAGACTTAATTTAGTAATTGCTTCATATCCATATCACAGGAAATAACGTTAGCCGTCAAAATGGGTGCCTTCAAGTATGAAAGACTCAACAAGGGCGATGCGGTTAGCCTACTATCATCTAGAACATTCGCTAGCTACTTGACTTACATTCTTCTAGGCTCTCATCATTCTTGACACACAGGAAGGCCTGTTCAGTCTCGTGCGAGACTATGACTCGACCCAGTTTCGCAACGCGATTTACGCCCATGCTGAGCTAGGGAAGATCTTCAATCTTCCCGTTATCATCTCCACGTCCACCGAGACAGGTATGGACTCAAAGGCTCATTTCCCGTTTATTGAGGATTAACATGTTTTGTACAAGGTCCCAATGGCCCGACCCCCAACGAATTCTTGCAAATGTACCCGGATGTTAAGGTCGTGAAACGTCAGGGAGAAGTCAACGCCTGGGACAACGAGGAATTCGTAAACGCGGTGAAGGCCACCGGCAAGTCTCAAATTATTCTGGCTGGTATCCTTACTGATGTTTGTAAGCATTTCTTTGACCCTCACTGATGAGATTGAGTCTTATGACTAATGACGAAATCTAGGCACGGCTTTCCTGGCGCTCTCCCTTAGGGCTACAAGTGCTCCTTGCCATTTTCAGAGGCTAGACAATTTGATGGGTAGAATACAGACAGTTACTAGAAGGTGTTTTGTATGTAGCGGAGATTACCAGTCTAGTCAGTATTAGGCTCTTGCGCATCAACAGGTATTCATTACAACCCATACCTACGCCATCACAGTTACCAATAGGGTGAAAATATTATAACGGCCGTTTTCCCTAAGCCTATATTCTGCCAAGGCCGCTGGGTTCCTTATCGTAAAGCAGTCTAAACCCCACCCCCACCTCCTGTGTAATACGAGAGTGAAACGTTTCTCAAGACTGAGGATTAGTGCTAGCATTTGCAAGTTTCTAGGATCTTTGTTTAAGGACTTTGACGATGTTTTCTCATTAAAAGAGCATCCCCTGCAATTGACGGCAGTATTCATCCCCATATTTAATATCTTAACCATTATAGAGTGAGAGGTGTGCTATAGTGTATCTTTAAGTCGAAAGCTGCAGAATAGCCTATGATATACCCTCCTTGCTAGGAATAGACAGAATGGCCCATTCTGTACACCATTACCTTGTCATCGACACCCGCGACCGTTTGAGTGTATATATCGGTAGAAGGTACTAGTCTCTGTGTAGGTTCCGATAATTAATTATCCCCCGTAACAACCTCTACTGTGAGATCGTTCGGCCAAACAGGCTGGTCGACACCATTGCCGCGCGTGCCCACATGATATTTCAGTTCAACACCGCTCGCAAAATGCGCGACGGGTTTTGGCCGAACGAAAGTTGTCTTGAGGTGCTTGGCCGTCATAGGAAGGAAGAACTTAGGGTTAAATAGGGTTTCGGAATCGTGCTGTGCAAGCAATTTCATCATGGCTGGGAGAAGATAGAACATGGCATGGTAATGGCGAAAGGTAGGTGATCCGTGTCTTTGCCACAGTTCTCGCCAGACTTCGTCACTATATGTTCCGCAAGACCGAACTAGCCATTGCGAGTAATAGTTGAGGGAAACCTTGATGAGGGAAACATAAGCCTCTGGATGAAACACATACACTCTTCGGATTTTACTCACATCAACACTATAGCTGCCCCCGTCTTGTGCACGCTTGATCAGTGCTTCCAATACAGCTGTGCTACCAGCGACACCAGTACTTGCAGATGTCAGTAGAAGTTGTCAGCGATCCTTTCGGCTTCTGCTTACCAGTAGTCAGAATTGGGAAATACCGGAGTCACAGCCTCGGTCTCGTCGTTACCCATCGCTTTTGCGTAAGATCGGGACACGCCGCAGCACTAAGAAAACGTAAGTTGATTGAAAATTTTGGGTTGATGAATGTACTAACCGCATCGCTGATTTGCTGCCAGCCACTGCGGTGGCTCCACGGTCCATGCCAGCCGTAGCAGTTTTCTCGCACGTGGATAATACCACGCTCACGGCCCTTGACAAGGTCAAAGAGAGCCTCTCGACCGAATCCAAGACGTTCCATAACACCTGGTCTGTAGCCGTCAACGACTACATCCGCCTCTCTGATCAGGGCCCTCAGTTTCTCCTTATCAGCCTCGTCTTTAAGGTGTAAAGACGCGTTCCATTTCCCTCAATTCAGATCCTGATGGAGTGCCGACAGGTCGGTAATCAGCGGAGATGTAATCCGCATAACACTAGCACCCATCTCTGCGAGGCCACGGGCGATTGCAGGTCCAGCAATAACGCGGCAGAGATCCACAACTTTGAGACCTGCTAAGGGCCTCTTAGGAGAGGGCGGATAGCTGTCGTTCTTCGGCCACCAGGCTGCGGGTTGAGATCCGGTCTTGAGAGTTCATAGAGCCCAATGCGCCCGCTCGCCTGACCATGCTCACTAGCAAAGTATTCCTCTGAGGTTCAAGCAATTGTTCCCGCCTGTTTGTATTGTTCATTCATAAGCTCGTCAAGTTCGGCTGAGTTAAGCTGTGACGTCTTGGCTTGAAGGGTCTCGACCACAGAGTCATAGGTGTCATCTGCCTTTTCAAATAGCGGAAGGCCCAAGGCCGTCAATGTCTGGTCGGGATTCATGCTTCCTAGGGCGGAAATAAATAACCCAATACTCTCATCATAAATGAAGATCTACATACCATGGATGTGATAACATTTACCGCCTTTCGTTTTATAAATGTTGGTGGCCAAAGCCCTATGCAGCCCATCGACGGATCGATGAAGATCTCGATTTGGGAATATTTGTGCCATTTCTGAGCCGAATACATCGATTTGGGTAGGTTGCCCGTCCTTAAGCCACTTGGCCACTAGGGGACTCATAAAAAACAAGGTTGCATGATCGCTAGCCACCATAATTAATACAAGGATGTGGCCGCATTTGAGGTCAATAAACTTACGTGTTGATAGTGACATCTGACGGCTCAACATTATACTTGCGTGACACAAGAAGATTCAACATCGTGGCCTCGAAGGCTTTGAGCGCAGAGATGCTTTCGGCAAAACGCCAGTTTATCGGAACGCTAGGTTTGCTTGAACCTTCGAAGTGCACATGTTTGGCAAGGGCCTCGAGCCCAGATGGGAGATTCTTTTGTAATGGATTTCTTAATATGCCATCTTCGAAGAGACTTTTTGCTTCGTGCGGGACAGAGTATTCTGTGGGGGAAACCATTGTAATTTCTAAAATAATAGACCAGATGCGTTAAGAGTCAAGAGGAGGTGAGAAGAATGCCTTATGAGATTATAATAACTTATGGATCATACAACTAGTCATCCGAGAGTCATGTAGCTGTTGGCATAAGAGCCGCCTCGCAAATACCAACTCCGGCTATCTTGGCCGGGATTCGGAACACCACGGGTTTCGCTCGCGCGACTTGGCAGTCTCGATCCGACACAAAGGCTACAGACTAGCATCGAGAGGCGTTAAATTTAGTTTAGCGTGGGTTGCGAGCACTACATACTGTACTAGTAGTATACTGTGGTGCTTTAAGATACACCCTATACTCGAATAGAGCTAATAACAAACGCTAGGTAGACACAACAGCGTTGAATTGGCTAGCGATGAACGGACCCGCCTGTATAGTCGAGATCTTGATGGATTGATTCGCCCAGCTCGGACCCGATAGTATTTGATATTGCTGAGGGCTGTTACTGAATATATGAGCGCGTTAGTTCTACGCGGAAGACTCGGGCGAACGAGTACGTACTAAAGTTCGCGAATTCAGCTATATCCACCCACCTGGAACCAGATTAAAGGAACCTACTAGGGCCTGCGTACCTAGATACTGATTTTGATTACGTACCTACTTAATATAGCAAACCAGACGCTTCCGAGGAATCAAACTCTCTCCGGCCCTTTTCCCTCTTCGGCTTTATTGGTGACTTGGGAGCAGAATTGCCCCTGTGTTTATTTTTCCGTACCCAGTTTCCGTACCCGTGTTCCGAATAGCCTGTCCAAAACCTAGATCAAGTTCAGGTGTAAAAGTTTGGGACAGCGAGAATCAACCGTAGTGGATGATTGATGATGAGCATGGGTGATTAGTATCCGTACACGCGCATCGTGAGGAAATATATCGCCGGATTGAGCATTTTTTGATAAAGTAACTAGACGCGCGAGGCAAGCCCTCCAACTACACTCCTTAAACACTCTGTGTTTATATATACAACTATGCCCCGGGCTACTTTAGTTGACCTCACCGTACCAGTACCAAACATCGAATCGCGCGCTGCTTCCAGTGAATGGTTCCGTGCCGAATTGGAAGGCTAAGACATTAGAATCAGTCTCGTTTTCACCCTATCGTCTTACGGAGGAGGTAGCAAAGAATGGCAAGGAAGACATACTGATGAGATGCTGCTGAGAGGCTGGGAATCCCTGCGTGTTGGTGATGTGGGTGAAGAATGGCTTGAGGTCGGACTCAAAGGTGGCGATCTCGCTCGGCGCTACGAAGCTGAACACCTTCATGGGCCCGTTATATCCAATCCACAAGTCCCAGGTTCGTCCTGCAACATTGACGCTTCCCGTGGAACTACCGATGGGCTGGACACCGCCAGGTCTATCAAGCCTATGAAACCCGTGTAAGCGCTCACTATTCGTGACAAATCGGCCGGCATGTATATTCAAAACCATGCCTAAGAGAAAAGCGGGCCATTCTTACCACACCATGAGTTCGTAGTCTCCGCTACTAGGATCGTGGTTCGGATCTGCCGCCGTGAACAAGTCGTACGCAATGTCGGCGCGGATGTTGTTTCCAAGATACCTCCACTCGGCCTTGGTAGGTATGCTGCCGATGCTGCTGACTATTTTCTTGCTCGACAGCGTGCGGCCGGAGTAAGGATAGCTCTTGACGTTGTTATCGCCACCAGACCAGCTCCACTCCGTGTGCCACTGAACACCCGGGCTCAGGAGTTTGTCGACGTGAGTGCACTGGCTGCCACTCCCCGCGGACTGCCCCCAAGCATTGTTGTTGAAGTAGTATCCGTTGGCTGAGTAGTAGCTGAATTGGCCGCAAAGGTCCTGGGCCCATGCAAGGGACAGGAAAGCGGAGATGGCGAGCACTGACTTCATGGTTTCTTATGCGTAGATCGGAGCTCGTGGATCGACTTGTTGGTGCTCAAATTATGACCGGCGAAGGTCTCGTTTTATATTTCACGATGATGGCGGTCTTCTATATTTGGCATTCCCAAGCTACTTTCCCAAGAGGGAAGGTTGTCTTCGTTTCAAGCTAAGAATAATTTTAGCTATGTACCTACTACTTGTAGTGTAGATGATGTGCACGGTTACCGAATCCTTAATCCCATCATACCAACTTGGGATACCTTTCAACTTCGTAGCAACATTGAAGCTTTGTATGATGGTAATACCTAATTACTCAATGGTCGAGAAGTCGGGTGTTCGTCGGGCCGGGAGCCCGTAAGACAATATTAGCCCGGGTGTTGTGGCTGACAACAACCCCAAGTTTGCGGGGTTCCCTAGCCCAAAAAATCGACATCGGAGTAGCCTAAGGTAGTTTTGCACTATAACTTCGGCACTGTTCCTTTTCCCCGTGTTGGATCGTAACATACGATGTAAATAGTGTAGGAGTATCCAAAATACCCGCCGGAGGCCACAGTATGAGTGGTAGAGGAAGAAGTTGAGTTAGGTAACGTACCCTCAGCCGCCGAAGCTACCATCTAGGTTAGGTAGTATGGGGTCTTGGCGGAGTCGAAAGGAACTAGTGCTCCAGACAACTATAACGTATTAGCCACCCAATTAGACCAGCCACCTAATTGAACCACCTTTTTTCAGCTTCGATCCACACCACCCTTTTTTCAACACCTCCACAACCAACACTACTTTTACAACCTAACCATTAATTCTACTGCTAATTTAATTAATACAATAAATAAAAAAAACCGTATTTAATACGCACTTAAAGCTTTTTGCAGCAGCAAAGTGCCTAGCTTTTAAAAAGCTGCTCGTTTGTTTAATATACCCCGTTTAACCTTATATTATTAAAACGCTAATATAAAAGCATGCACTAAAGTTATAAAAAGCTATTAAAGAATCTTTTTAGCTAAAAAAAAGTTTATTATACACATTTTTTTTTAAATAACTATTTAAAGTTAGCTTTTAATAATTAATGCTTTTAAAACTTTTGCTATATATTATTTAAAAGCTAAAAGCAATAATAAGCTTTTAAGCTATAATTAATATAAAAATTTCTTTTAACGTTATTTTAAACTATAATTTTAATAAGCTTAAAATTTTAATTAACAACATAAAAATAATGCTTTATACAAGTTTTTAAATAACTAACACATTTTATAAGCTAGTTTTGCATATAAACAAGTTTTGCACTTTTTAAACTTTTTTGTACAATTAACATTTTAACTTTATTATTTTAACTAATACTGCTTTAATTAATATGCTACTTATATAAAACAAATTAGATTTAATTTTTGTTTTAAAAGCAATTTGTATAAACTTTGATTTAAACGTATAACACGCAGCAAATATTTTTAATATACTTTTTTGCACTTTACTTAACCGAAAAAACGGACGCAACGCAAAACGCGCTATACTTTTATATATTTAAAAACTTACTAAATCCAAAAAACAATTAATTATATAATATATAATCGACTTAGTTTTGCAATTGTTTTTTTTTAAGCATAGTGCTATTAAAAATATAGCAAATTAATTGTTAAAGCTATATAAAAAAGCTTGCGTTAAAAAAAATTGGACTTCGAACTTTATATAACAACAACTAAAGCTTAAAACGCGTTTTAACTGCCGAATTAATTACTAGCGTGTTTAAAACAAAAATTTAATTAAATATTACGTTTAGTTTGCTTTTGTACAACATATAATTAACAAATAAAAAATTTAAAAAAAAATATATACAATTTTAACAAAACTAAGTTTGCAATAAGCAAAATTATAACTAAAATAGTTATAACAACGTTTAAACAATTAAAAAAACTAAAAGCTATATAATAAAATAACTTAAAATAGTTTATAATTATTTAAACTATTTTGTTATATAGTTATATAATTTTTTTATATATTATTTTAATAACAAAAAACTATTTTATACTTTAATATTAAAACAACTTATTATTAAATAATTAAAAAATTGCAACTATAAAAAATAGTTAAACAACAAACAAACAAAGTTAAAATTAAATTAAATATTTTAATAAATATATAAAGCGTTATACAAAAAATGCTTTTTAGCTATTAATTTTTAACAGCTATAAAAATTATTATTTAATTATTTTTAAACTATATTACAAAAAAAATTTTATAATTATATTTTATATGTTAGCTTATTTGTTATACAAGCTTTAGCTTTTTAATGTTAAATGTTTTAATTTATTAAAACAAGCGTATAACAAAAAAATTAAACATTTAATACAAACATATATATTATACGTTTTAAAAAAAGATTTTTTATTTGCGTTTTTTAAAACGTTTAACATATTAATAATAAAAACAAATATTTAAAAAAGTTTTTAAAAAGCAAAATTAATATTATATAATTTTAAATATATTATTTTTTAATTAAACTTTTGTTTAAAAACCTTAAAAATCAAACTTTTATTGCTTACTTTATTTACAAATTAGCAATTAACTATTTTAAATAATTTAACTAAAGCTAAATTTTAAGCTTAATATATTTAAAAACAAGTTATATAATATACAAATAGCTTTTTAATAACTATTATTAACAGTATAAGCTAGTTATTACATAGTACAACTGCAATTTTTTACCGTTTTACATTATTAAAAAAAAAGTTACAACTTTTTGTAAAGCAAATAATAAGCTTAGCTAACGTTGTCGTACAAAAAGAACTTAATTACAAAATAAAAGATTGCTTATTATATAAAAAGCACAAAAGCTACAAATTATATAAAATGCTGCTAAACAAAAAAAGTTTAAAAATCGTTAAAATAATTGTTATACAAAAAAATAAAAAACTTGCGTACAACGCTATAAACTTTGCAGCAAAACTAGTTATAATGCACAAACTTATTAAAATAATATAAAATTGTTTAATAAATCAGATTTCAAATAAATTTAATTAATTAAATATATAGTTGTTAAGTTATTTAAAATTAATTGTACAAAAGTTTAAAAAGTGCAAAACTTGCTTATATATAAAACTAGCTTATAAAATGCGTTAGTTTAAAATTTATTAACAAATATAATTATTTTATAACGTTGCTATTAAAAATATTTATAATATAAATAAAAAAAAGCTTATAAAAAGTATTAAAAACAATATTAAAATTTTTATTTTTTAAGCAAACAAAATTATAATTATAAATTAAGCTAGCAATTACAAATAAATTTTAATTATTAAATATATTAATATTAATAGCTATAATTTATTACCGTTTATTATATTTAAAAATAAATAAATTTAATAGTTTTAATTAAATTTTAAACTTTATTTTAATATTGTTATTTAAATTATATTTAACAGTTAAACTAATAGCTATACAGCTTTAAAATAACTACAACATTTTAATTTTTATATTAAAAACAACGTTAAAAACAAATACAAGCTACTAATTCTAAATAGCTAACGCATCCCACAAGCTAGTTTTGCACACAAGCAAGTTTCGCCTTTTTTTTGGAGTACCCTGTAAGCTAATTTTTTATGCAAAAGTACTTACACCACTTTTTAATAACTCCGCGAAAA
>MU377077.1:0-127641 GCA_022495195.1 Xylaria digitata
AAGTACTTTTGCATAGAAAATTGGCTTACAGGGTACTTCAAAAAAAGTGCGAAACTTGCTTGTGTGCGAAACTAGCTTGTGTTATGGGTTATATTATTGTTATAAATATTAGAACTTTTATTAACTATTATAAATAAATAAAAGTTATTTTTAAACTTTATTAATAACTTTATTTTTTAAACAAATTATAAAAAAATAAAACTTTATAAAGCTTTTATATTCAACAAAACCTTTATTTACTTTTTTTAATAGCTTATGTTTATTAATACTTATATTTTTATATATATATTTACTACATATAAAGATTTTTTAATTAATTAAAACAGTTGTTAATTTATGTTAACTGTTTATTATTGTTTTTTATTTTTTAAGCTTTTTAATATTAGTTTTTACTTTTGTTTTTACTATTTTTATTATTTTAGGCTAACATTTTAAATATTTTATTAAAAAATATTGCTGCTTATTGTTTTAAGTTTTTTTTTGTTTATAAAAATAACTTTTTTTTTTTTTAAAAATAAGTTGTTATATATTAGCTTTAGCTTTAGCTTTTTATTTAATTTTATAGATTTTTAATTTTTTTATTGCGTACATTTAATGCTAGTTATAAATATATAATTTTAATTTTTTTTTTATAACTAATGCATTTTTAAGTTTGTTTTAAATCTTTTTTAAAAATAATATATTTATTTAAGTTTTAATGTTTAAGTATTAAATGTTTAACTTTATTAATTTTATATAGTTTTTTTATTAAATTTTAGTTAATTTGTTATAAAAACTATTAATTTTATATTTTGTTTATTATATAAATATAATATTAATATATTATATAACATGTTAAAAAAATTTTATAATATATTTTATGTTTTAATAACAGCTAATTTTTGCTTAATATTATTATTTTGTTATATTAATAACTTATTGTTATAAAATTATATAATTGTTTTTAAATTGTTAATAATATTAGTTTTTATTTTTATTAATAATTTAAGTTTTTTATTTTTTAAATTTTTGTTAATTTTAGCTATTATATGCTTATTAGTTTTTTTTATAATACTTTATAAATAGTTTTATAATTTTGTTTTTGTTTTATTTGTTTATTTTTAATAGTTTAATATTATATGTTTTTTTTTTAAATTAACTTTGTTATTATATTTTTAAGCTATTTTAAATTATTTTAATAGTTATATTATTTATATTTATAATTTTTTTTTGTTAAGCATTATTTTTTTTTTAGCTAATTATTGTTTATAAAGTTGTTGTTAATATTTATAGTTTTATAAATAAAAGTTATTATTTTATGCTTTTTTTTTTTTTTTATAGTTTATTTATTTGTATAAATATAACAATTATTAATATTTTTTTAATAAAAACATTTTATATTTTATATATATATTAATTTTTTTATATATAAATATATTTTGTATTTTTAATATAGTTTTAAATATATTTTATATTTTTTAATATATTTTATTTATTGTTATTGTTTAATAATTTATTTTGTTTAAATTTTTATTATAAATATTTTTATTGTTTTAAAATGTTTATTGTTTTATAGTTGCTTAAGCTTTTTGCACTTTTTTGTATAATGCTTTTTTTGTTTGTAATTAAAACATTTAATTTTTTTTTTTTTTTTTTTTAAAAGCTTTATAATAGTTATAACTTTAAGTTTTATTAGTTTTAAATATGTTTTTGTTATTATTATTTATATTTTTTAAATTTGTTTTATATTAGCTATAAAATTCGATTTTTGCTTTTTTTATTATTATTGTTTTTTAAACAATTAATTATTAATTTTAATTGCTTTAGCTATATATTTTTTAAAATTTTTTAGTTAGTTATTTTTATAAAATTTATTTTAAACTAAATCTTTTAGTTTTTTATAAAACATTATTATTAAAATGTTATTATTATTTTATAAGGTTTATAATATTAGTTTATAAAACTTTGTTATATATTTATACGCTAGTTTAATTTATTTAATTTTTAGTAGCTATTGTTTTGCTTATTGTTTTTTTTTTTAAATTTTTATACATGTTTGTTAAAGCTTTAGCAAATTTGTTTATATTTTTAAACACATTTTTAGTTTTAACGCTTTAGTTGTTTTTTTTTATTTTTATATACTTTTTTATTTATAGCTTAAACTATTTTAGCGCACTTTTTGCTAAAAATTTTGCTATATAAAAAACTTTTTTTATTTTATTTTAAAAATCTTTATTATAATGCTTTATATAAACTTTAACTTAAGTTAAAAATCTTTTAAAATGTTTTTAAGATTTTTTAAACTTATTTAGTTTGTTAGGTTTATATTTTTTAATTTTAAATATATTATTAAATTAATTTTTAAGTTGTTAGTTTATACGTTATATATTAATAACCTATTTATTAAAATACTAATTTATTAATTTAAGTTAGTTAATTTTTGTTTGTAGCTAGTTTAAAGCAAAAGTTATTGCTTTTAAAGTTAGCTTTATAAGTTCTGCTATTTTGTTTTACATTTTATATAATGCTGTATAACACTAAAAAAGTTAACTATTTAAAATATAACAATTAGGTTTTATTTTTATAATATATAAGCTTTTTATATAAGTTAATTTATTTATAAGTAAAAATTGTTATATAGTTTATAAACTAAGTTAATTTTTTAGTAAAAAGTAGCATAAAAAGTATTATATAAATATAATAAAATATTGTTAAAAAACTAGCTTTTTTATAATAAATTTTAAAAACTTAATTATAAGCTTAAATTAAACAGTAAAATAAAAAAAAATTAATGCTAACTATAAAAAAAACTTTTTAAGTTTTTATAATATTTTTTTTTTTATATATTTTTTAAATAGCAATAAATAAAAACTTATTTTAATTATTTTAAATAGCAATAAATAAAAACCTATTTTAATTATTCTAAATAATAATAAATAAAAACCTATTTTAATTATTTTAAATAGTAATAAATAAAAACCTATTTTAACTATTTTAAATAGCAATAAATAAAAACTTATTTTAATTATTCTTTACGTAACTTTTGTGTTTATAATTGGCTATAGCTTGTCTTTTAGTTTAGCCTTTTACTTGGTCTATGTTTGCGCTAAATCTTTCTTTTAGGCCGTTTTTTTGTTAGTTTATAACACTTTGTTATCCTTTTTTTTTAGCTTAAAATTTTAGTTTATAATATTAATATAATGTTATAAAGCATTTTATATAATTATAACATTATTTTAAACTTTTTTATTTTTGTTATTAAACGTTTATTAAATATAAAACTTTATTTTTTGTTATAGTAAATAAAACATAAAAACATTACTTTTTTTTTTTTAATTAGCATATAACTATTAAAAACAAATATAATTATTTAATATAACTATATATTATTTTAAAAAACTTTTTTAATATTTATTATAAACTTAAAAAAATCTATAAAACTGCAATTATATATAGCTTTAAAAAGCACGCTATTAAAAAATTTAACTATTAACATACTAATTTAATTAATTAAAAAAAAAAAAACAAATAATATTTATATTAAAAATTATAAATAAAAATAATTAAAACAAAATTTAACGTTTTTATTAACTAATTAAGCAGTTATAAGCTTAAATTTAATATTAAGCTAATATGTTTTTACTAAGTATACTTTAATGCAAAAATATTAAAAGCAGCGCTTTTAACAGCATTAGCTTTAAACTTATAAACATAGCTATATAAAAAATGTTTAAACCTATTAACTATTTAATTAACGCAGCTAACAAAAATTATAAAAAAAAAGCAAAAACTTAAAAAGTAAACCTAAATAAATTTATAAACAACAAAAACTTTTTTAACAATTAGCTTAAAAAATTAGCTAATAAATTAAAAAAAAACTTTATTATTTTTTATAAGCAATTAATACACAGGCATAACCTTATATAAACATAACTTTTTTTTGCCTTTTTATTAGCTTAAAAATTTAATACATTTAGCTTTATTTATTTTACTTGCTATTAAATAGGCTTTGTATAATATTGTATGTTAAACATACGTGTGAAATAGAATACAATTTATTGTACTATATTTATTTATATCTTTTTATATAAAAAAAAGGCTTTATATAAAGCAGAGTTTTTACTTTAAGTAAAAACTTTTGCTAGTGTATAAGCTAATACAATAAAGGGAATTAGGTACACACGTGCTAATAACTTTGTATATAACAATAACTTTGTACGTGCTTATATATACAGTTGTAACTAACACTAGTTATTTTAACACTAGCTTTTTTTTTTTTTAGTTGCAACTTATTATTATATAAAAAAGAAAAAAAAAATAAACTATTAAACAGCTATGTATACATAGTTTATATAATACTAAAAACAATTATTTAAACTTAATTAAGTTCCAAAAAAGTAGTTAAATAACTACTTTTGCGTACAAAATCGAATTAATAGTTTATTTCTTTAATTAGATTATAAAAAGTATATTATAAAGCTGCTGCCTTAATTATATAATTAGTTTAATTAGTTAAAAATATAAATAACTAATTATAAAGCTGTTAATTTAATTTGTACTAATTAAAAGTTTGTTTTTATACGCTAGCAAAGTTTACAATTTTGCTAGTTTGTACAATCTTATTAGCCGTTGTACAAATAGTAAAAGTTATTTTCTAATTAAAATATGTTTTTAGCTATACAAATAAGTTAATTGTACAAAAAAAACTAATTATATAAAAAAAAGTTTAAATATAAATATTATTAAAATTTCTAACTGTTTTTTATTTTTTTTACACCTTTATTTTTTTTTTTTGTACGTTTTGTTTGCTTTTGTTTATATATATATATATATACATATAACGCATCCCCCAATTGACTTGGCCACCCAATTGAATGGGCCACCCTTAGAACCCATACAAAAATCGTCTATGCTTTATCACGTGACTATTTAATAACTTTACGAGTTTTACTTCTATAATAAAATAAATTATATTGTTAGATTCGTAATTACAAAAGGAATTCAATGATATATTCCTTTTATTTATAGCTATTTTATTTATTAAGTTATTAAGCAATACGCTAAAATAAGCGCTAAAATAATCCTTGCTTAGCGCTATATTAGCGTATTGCTTAATAACTCGCTTAATAAATTAGATATAAAATAAACAAAAATATTATTGAATTCTCTTTTTAGTTACAAATCTAACGGTATAATTTATTTTATTATACGATTAGAATTGGTGAAGTTATTATATTATCAAATTGTATACATTTTTATATATAAAATAATCTTTTAAATCTTTTCTATTTTTTAAAACTGTTATAATATAAATATAATGAAAAGACTTGTATATTTGGATTCCTTATTTAATTACGAATCTAATGGTGTTTTTTTTATATTTTTATGATTTTTATTAGTAAAGTTATTTAAAGGTTTATATATAATGTTATGTAGTGGTACATAGCAGGGGGGTGGCCCATTCAATGGGGTGGCCAAGTCAATTGGGGGATGCGTTATATACATATATATATATATATATATATACATATATATATATATTTGTATAATAAATACTATTTATATGTTTAGTAATAATAGTTATGCGCTTATAATTATTAGCTAAAAGCTTAGCTTTAATGTTATATTACTTTTAACAAATAATTTTAACAATTGTTAGCTTTTATATTTGTTTTATATTAATATATATATATTTTTTTTTTGTTATACGTTTATTATATAATGTTGTTAATAGTTTTAGCTTTTTGTACGTAAGCTAAAAAAGCTTAAGTTGTTATAATGCTTTTAGTTAACATTTAGATTTAAGTTTTAGCTTATAAGCTGCTAAGTTTGTTTATTGCACGCATTATTTATTACAAAAGTTATTTTTAAGCTGTTTTTATTTAATTGCGCAGTATTATTATTGCTTTATGCAAATAAAATGCTTATATTAATTATAATAGTTTTTTGTTTTATAAATATTGTTAAGTTATAAAGTTTTAAAGTAATGCTTGTGCAGCATACGTTTAAAAATTATATAGCGCTTATTACAGTTATTATATTTAAAAAAAAGTTAAAATTAAAATGTTTATAAAAAAAAATAGTTATATAATAAAAAAAATAAAAATAAATAAAGTTTGCGTTATTTTTTATTTTTCAAAGTTTTTTTTAAAATTAATATATTTTTATATATTGCTTTTATTATTACGCACTTTTTTTTTTATAATTATTATAATTGTATATAACTATTTAAATTTTATTTATATATGTTTTTATTTATATAAATAACTTGTTTGTTAATACAAAAGTTTTTAATATTTAATTTAGCGTTTTTTTTATAAACGCGTTAACAAAATTATTTTTGCTATTAATTTATTATATTTTAAAGATTTTTTTCTTTTTATACAACTTTTTAAATAATATAATATTTATTATTAAATGCTTTTTTTACGTTGTACTTAGCTTTATTAAACAATTATATAACAACTTTAAATTAAAATATAAAACTGCTAAAATAAAAAGTAAATTTAATATAATTATAATTTTTAAAAGTGTTATATAAAAAGCAATAACGTTATTAAAGCTGTTAATTATATTATATAACTTATTAGCAAATATGCTTTTAGTTATTTTTTTGTACTTATTAAAGTTTTAATATACAATGTTTTTTTTAATTTTAAAGCTTAGGTTTGCTTTTATATAGTTTTTAGTATTTAGTATAATAAAAAATTTAAATTATAAAATTATATTAGTATTGTTAACAAAAAATTTGTTTATAAAAATAAACAGTTTTATATAGTGCAAATTTAATAATATAAAAGTTAAGCTGCGGTTTAAGTTATTTATTTGCTATTTGATTTTTTTATTTAAGTTTGCAATATTGTTCGGCTTAAAATTTATTATTTAAGCTGCGGCAGCAAAATTGTATGCTGTTTTTAGCTAGCAAATATTGCTAATATATATGCTTTTTATATGTTACAAAATATATTGCTACGCAAAATCTTTTATATAAAAGTTAACTAAGTTTAATTAGTTTGCTTAGCTTTTTTATATTAAAATAATATTATTTTTAAACAATAAAATAATTTGTTTGCTATTAAATTTTATAAAGTAGTTTAGCCAAAATATTTTTTTTTAGTTTTATATAAAATTTAGCTTGCTATAGCTTATATTTTTTTTTAGCTAAAAAATTAAGCGTTATAAAGCTAAATATATTATTTGTTTAAAAACTAATAATATTAAAGTTGTATAATAGCTTTATTATAATTAAAAAATATAAGTTATATATAAAAACAATTATTTTTAGTTTTTTATAATAATGTTAATAATAAATTTTAAATTAATATAGTTTTAATTTTGCTAGTTTATATAAAAGTTGTATAATTTATAAAATTATTTTATTAAAATATTTTAATTTTAGTTTTATTAATAATTATGCAAAAATTTTTTTAGCTAGCTTATTTTTTAATTATATATATACTTATATAATATTTTAAAGTTTGTTTAATATATTAAAATTATATATTAAAAAAAAGCTTAATACAAAAAATAATTGCTAGCTTATTTATTAAATAGTTAGCAATTATATAAAAATTATTTTTTTTTTATTATTGTTATAGTTTTATATAATAAGTTTTAACTTTTTGTATAGCTTAATTATTTTTTTTTTAATTTTTTATATAAAACAAAACTTAAAAATGCAAATATTGTTATATTTAGCTAAATTATACTTTATAAACTAAAATATGCTTCATATAACAAAATTATTAATTTTTATAACGTTTAATTTTTTAAATAAAGCGTTAAATATATTAATTATGCTGTTTTTATATAATTTAACAACTAAAAAATAATTTTATTTTTTTTTAAAAGTTAAAAACAGCTAGCTAACTTGTTATATAAAAGTTGTATAAAAGTTATTTGTTTTTTAAAGTTGTTTTTGTTTTTTTTATATAGCTAAAAATTAAAAATATTTATTGTTTAGCTTTATTTTTTATATATTTAAAATAACTTTTTTAATTATATAATAATATAATTTAATTTATATATATTTAAAACGTATTAAGCTGTTTGTTAAATCGATAATTATATTAGATTTTTTAATTAATTATATTTTATATAAACTATTTTAACTTTTTTTTTTGCGCTATATTAAGATTTTGTTTTATAAAAAAAAAAATAATATGTTATATAAAGCAGGCTTATTATACTAATTAATTGCATAGTTAATTTTAACTTTTGCTTTTTTTTTGCGTAGCATTTTTATTACTTTTTTAATAGCTTTTGCTTTTTATATAATATTAAGCAAAAAAAGTAAATTTTAGTTAATTTTAAAATAAGCTTTAAAAACAAAAAAAGTTAATACAATATTGTTTAGTTTAATAGTATTGTTTAAAGCTTTAACTGCTATTTATAAAATTAATTTTTTTTTTGTATAATAATTAAGTTTTGCTTTTAAAATGTTATACGTATAATAAAATAGTTTATATGCTTTTTTAATTTTGCTAATTGTTTAATATGTTTTAACTAGCATTGTGCAGCATTAAATGCTTATAATTCTTGCTTTATTTTAAAACTTTTTAAACAAAAAATTTATATTTAAGTTATATACAATATAATTAAAAAGTTTTTAATATATATTAATTTAGCACTTATATAACGTTTTTTAAGCATTTTGCGCAAATATAAATTTTAAAAATATTGCTGCTTAAAATAATATAGCTGTATTAATTATATAAAAAACCTGCTTGTTATTTATTTATATAGCATTTATTATAACTTTATAATTAAAATTGCAGTTGTTTTTAATTAAAAATTTAAAACGTTTAAATGTTTAATTATATAATTAATAATAATAACAAAATTTTTAAATCTTTTTTAAAATAAAGTAGTTAATATTATATTTTGCGCAACTAAGCATATTATATAATTTTTTTATATAAAGGTGCTTAAAACGGCAGTAAAACCGTTGCAGTTTTTTTTTTATAAAATATATTCCAGCTTTATATAAGCTAATATTAAAAAATAAATGTTTTTATTTATATATAATAAAAATAGTTTTGTTATTTTTTTATATAATAATATTTTTTATGTTATTAAAATATGTTTGCAATTTGTTAGCATTTTTTAATAAAAATAAAAAAAAAGTAAAGCTGTTTAAAATATAATATATTATTATACTAAAAAATTTTTTTTTTTGTATAGTACTAATAGCGTTTATAATATTATTAGCGCCAAATTTAATATATATACTTTTTAATGTTTAGTTTACTTTTATATAAAAGTAAATTTTAAAATAAGCTTTTAGTTATGCTTTTTTTATTATTAAATAATTTAAAGCGCTTATATTTTATAGTTTATTTTAATATTTTATATAATATTAGTTATTTAGTATAAACTAGTTAAACAAAACATTTGTTTTGCAGTTTTAAATATTTTTATTAGTTATATAATAAAAAAAAGCATTGTTTATTAAAAATTAAATTAATTAGCTGCTAAATTTTTTATTAATATCTTTATTATTTTTATTTAACTTTAAAAATCTTTTATATTTTATTAAAAATATTAAAAATTTTTTAAGCATAAATAAAGTATTATAAATTATTTTATACAAGTTAAAGTATTAGTTTTTTATATAAGCTTGTTTTTAAAATATATGTTTAAATAACTAGCAGTTTTTTTTGTTGCATACAAAGCATTTTTTTTTTGTATAATACTTTTAGTTAGTTTTTTTTTATAACTAGCTTAAAAATATAAATTAAAACTTAAATTGTTAACCTTTTGTATAGCTATTTTAATTATATTTTTTGTTAATAAAATAGCTGTTATTATTTTATTATATAAAGTGCTTTAATAAATTATTTGCTGCTACTTAAATATATGCTTTAAAGTTAAAAAAAAAGCCTTTGTACGTTAGCTTTTAAAATATAAATGTTATAACTAGTTTTAATACTTTTTAACATGCTTATATAACTGTTATATTTAATTAGATTTCTTTTTAATAACTTGCGTTAAACGTACATTATGCTTTTATAAGCTTGTTAATTATAAAGTTTAATACTTTATATAGTACTAAATTAAAATTTTTTTTTTTTATTTATACAAAAATAATTATAATTTAATTAGCTTAATATTAACTATAATTAATATTAATATTAAAATAATTATTTATTATATAATAGATTTTGCTTTAAGTTTTATTTAAGCTAATATAATAAGTAAAAAAATCTTTTGCGCAACTTTTTAAAATAGTTAAAAATACTGCATAATATTAATTTTTTATAATTTTAAGTTAGCAGCAAGCATTTATAAATAAACGTGCTTTATTATATAACAAATTATATAGCTAACTTAAATAATTCTTTTTTTTTTTTTAAATCTTTTAAAAAATCGTATACTTTTTAAATAAAATTATTTTGTTTTATATGTTTTTTATAAAAAATAAGTTTATTAAAAAGCTATTTAATACAAAATTTAATGTTATATAAAAATATGTTTGTTGTTTTAAAATCTGTTAAAAATAATAAGTAACAAAATATTTATATACCGGCTAAAAGTTTAGTTTATGTTTTGCTTTTATTATACGTTTATATATTAATTTAAAAATATTTTGGTTTTTAATTATTAATTATATATAGTTTTAAACAAAATAATTTTTAAAAATATAAAAGTATACATTTTAAGTTAGCTTTAGTTATATAATTTTAATTTGTATAATTATATTTAAAATTAAAGTTTTTTATAGCGTTATATAAAGTTGTTAACTTAGCATAAAAAAAACTAATAGTATTTATATAATAGTTAACAAATTGTTTTAAATAATTAAAAGTTTCGGCTAATTTTTTATTAAATTATATTTGTTTTATATAATTTATATAAAACTTTTAATTTAATTTAACTTTTTTAATTTTGGTTATACGCTTTTAGCTTTAAGTATTTAAAATAGTTTTTTATATAGCGTACAATAAATTTAAAAAAAATAGTTTATTATTTAGTTTTTAAAATCTTTTATATACGTTTTTTAAAACTTTTATTAAACGTTTTTTAAGTATTAATATTTAATAATTTAAAACGCTATTTATATGTTTAACAATTTTAAAGTTATATAACTTAAATTAACGTTTTTTTTTTAGTATTTAAAATTAAAATAGTTTTATACGTTTTTAAAACTAAGCTTAAAATTTTTAGCAATTTTTTTATATATAAAATTAACTAAGGTTTATAATATAATAAGTTTTGTTGCATCGTACAAAGTATTTAATGCTATATTTATAAATAAAACTAAACAAATAGGTTATTGTTTTTGCTATTATATAACAAGTTATTAAATATAATTGTATACTATTTTTTTTATTATAATATAAATATATTTAGTTTTATTAAAAAAATAATATTTGTATAATAATAAAATCGATTTTTTTGTTTTTTTAATATGCAAATATATTTAATTTAGTTAAAAAAATAATACTTATGTAACAAAAAAATCAAAATATAATATAAAGACTTAGTTAGGCCGTAAATGCTTCTGTTTTTATTTTTGCTAATTTATAATGTTTTTGCAGTTGTATAAAAAATGTTTTTGCAACTATTAATCAGTATTAAATAAGCTTTATATAATATTGTACGTTAAACATATGCATAAAATAAAATACAATTTATTATATTATATTTATTTATATTTTTTTATATAAAAAAGAAGCTTTGTATAAGGCAGAGTTTTTACTTTAGGTAAAAATTTCTGTTAGCGTACAAGCTAATACAATAAAAGGAATTAAGTACGCACGTACTAATAACTTTGTATATAACAATAACTTTGTACGTGCTTACATATACGGTTGCAACTAACACCAGTTATTTTAACACTTACTGCTTTTAAAACAGCTAATTATATTTTAAAATTATTTTATTTATTAAAAAATATATTTTTATATTTGTTTTTATTTTTTTTTATTATAGCAAATATTATAAAGCTGTTACTTTTTTATAACGTTTTGTTTTAAAAAACTAATATTATATTATTTTAAAAAATGTTATTAAATTATATAACTTAAAATAATTATATAATAAATATTGCTATTAAACAACTTTATATTTAGCTATAAGCTATAAGCTACAATTTTTATTAACTTTTTTGTTTTTAAATATTAAGCTATACTTATTATTTATTTGTTTAAACATTTATTATTTTTTTAGTTTTAAATATTGTTAACTAACTACATATTTAATATTGCTTTTTATTATTTAACCTTTTTAAATTAACTTTAATTTTAATTTTAGCTACTTTTAACTGGTTTTAACTTTTATAAAAACGCTTTTTTTTTTAACTTATTAGCTTGTTTTTTAATAATATAATAAACTAACTAGCAAATTAAAAAATTAATTTAACTATAAGTTAAGCTAAAACTACTTATAAAAAGTTTTTAAGTTTTTTATAAAAGTTAATAACAATTTTAAAGTTTAAAATATGTTTATATAAATTTTTTGCTATTAATTTTTATAATTGCTAACAAAAATAAATTTTATATTTTGTAAAAAAATTTTTAAATGCTAGTTTTAAATATACTTTATAATAATAAAAAATTTTAAGTTTATTAAAAACTAAACAATTATTAATATAATTATTTATATTAATTAAATAAAAATTTTTTATAATAAATAATAATTTTTAAACAATTTAATATTATTAAATAATAAGCTTTAGCTTTTTTAATAACATTATTAATTAAAGCTTAAAATATTTGTAATAAAATAATACTTTATTTTAAATAAAAGTTTATTAAAAATTACGTTTTTAATTATTTAACATATTTTATGTTGCTTTAATAAAGCTATAAAAATAATTTATATTATTTAACAAATAACTTTTAATATTGTTATTGTTTGCTTTTATATTAAAATTATAATATTTATAAATAAAACAACATATTTATTAAGCTTTAAATAGCATTAATAATTTATAAAAATATTGCAAAATGCTTTATTAATTATTAAATTTGCAACAAAAGTTTATTTATATTTTATTATAATTATAAAAAACTTTGCTAATAAATAATTTTATATTAAATAGCTTTTTATTTATAATATTTAACTTTTTTTATATTATAATAATAAAGTTAAAAATTTTAAAATTGTTAATTATAAAGCTATTATTATTAGTTTAGCTTTTAATTTATTTATTTTTTGTATAAAATAAAACATTAAAATTAATATAATAAATACAAAGCTGTTTTTATTAATTAATTGTTATTAATTATAATAATATTAAAGTTTTAAATAATATATTAATTAATAAGCTATTAAATATTTTTAATAAAAAATTAAAACTTTTTTTGCTTTTTGTTATTAATAAAGCTAAAAACAGTGTTAAAAATAAATTTTAAACAATTTTAACTAATTATTTAAAACAATAAAAGTTAATAACTTTAAAAAATTGTTTTTATATTTAAAAACAATAAAAAAAAATTTAAACTAAACTAATAAAATAATTTAGTTTGTTTTTATTTTATTTAATAAAATAAAAAATTTAATAAAAGCTGTTATTAAGTTATAACTATATAACTTTTTTTAATAAATAAAAAAATAAGCGTTATAAATATTTTTTTAAATAAAAACAGTTTTAAAATGTTGTTTTTTAATTAAGCTTTATATATTTTAAGCTTAAATATTAATATAGCAATTTAACAATTTAATAATTTTTTTAACTAGCTTAATAAACGTGCAGTAAAAAAAGTGTGCAAAAAGGTTTATATTAAATAAATAAATATGTTTATAATGCTTATGTTTACGCAATAATTATTAGCTTTTTATTATAAACTTAATAATAACTAACTATTTATAGCTAATTTTATAAAACTTTTAATTGTTTATATTAATTATATAAAACAAAATATTAAATTAAACGCTTTATATATATATATTTATTTTTTTTAATAGTATTAAAGCTATAGTTTTTAGCAAAAGTATTAATAAATTTAAATAGCGTATTAAAAATAAAAAACAAATTGCTAAAAATAAAAAAGTTTAAAATAGCTTTAAAGCTAAAAAAAAAAACAATTAACAAACAAACAATAAAATATTTAATTAAACAAATAAAAGTTAATTATATATTAAATAGTTATATAATTTTATTTAACGTAAAAATTAAATTAATAAGCTTTATTAATTTTGTAGCAATAAATATAACAAAAAAAATTATACTTATTTAAATTTAATAATAATAAGCTTAAAATTAATTGCTTAATTATATTTAATAACTTTTTAAACTAGTTGTAAAACGTTTTTAAATTTAGCTTTAGTTATAATAAAAAAGCTTAAAATTGCAAATAAACTTAATAATTAATTAAAATTATAAAGTGTTAAAATAACTGGTGTTAGTTGCAACCATATGTATAAACACATATAAAGTTATTGTTATATATAAGGTTATTAACACGTGCGCACTTAATTCCTTTTATTATATTAGCTTGTACGCTAGCAAAAGTTTTTATTTAAAATAAAAACTTTGCTTTATATAACGCTTTTTTTTTTTATATAAAAATATAAATAAATATAATATAATAAATTATATTTTATTTTATGCGTATATTTATTATATAATATTATATAAAGCTTATTTAATACTGATTAATAGTTGCAAAAGCATTTTTTATACAACTGCAAAAGCATTACAAATTAGCAAAAATAAAAACAAAAGCACTTATAGCTTAACTAAGTTTTTATATTATATTTTGATTTTTTTGTTGCATAAATATTACTTTTTTAATTAAACTAAATATATTTGCACATTAAAACAACAAAAAAATTAATTTTATTGTTATATAAATATTATTTTTTTAATAAAACTAAATATATTTATATTATAACAAAAAAAAATAATATGCAATTATATTTAATAACTTGTTATATAATAGCAAAAACAACAACCTGTTTGCTTAATTTTATTTATAAATATAGCATTAAATACTTTGTATAATGCAGCAAAATTTATTGTATTATAAACTTTAATTAATTTTACGTACAAAAAAATTGTTAAAAACTTTAAGCTTAGTTTTAAAAACGTATAAAACTATTTTAATTTTAAATATTAAAAAAAAAACGTTAATTTAAGTTATATAACTTTAAAATTGTTAAACATATAAATAGCGTTTTAAATTATTAAATATTAATATTTAAAAAACGTTTAATAAAAGTTTTAAAAAATATATATAAAAAATTTTAAAAATTAAATAACAAACTACTTTTTTTAAACTTATTATACGTTATATAAAAAACTATTTTAAATATTTAAAGCTAAAAGCATACAACTAAAATTAAAAAGGTTAAACTAAACTAAAAGTTTTATATAAATTGTATAAAACAAATATAATTTAACAAAAAATTAGCTAAAACTTTTAACTATTTAAAACAATTTGTTAGCTGTTATATAAACATTATTAGTTTTTTTTACGCTAAGTTAACAACTTTATATAATGCTGCAAAAAATTTTAATTTTAAATATAATTATACAAATTAAAACTATATAACTAAAGCTAATTCAAAATATATACTTTTATACTTTTAAAAATTATTTTGCTTAAAATTATATACAACTAACAATTAAAAACTAAAATATTTTTAAACTAATATATAAACGTATAACAAAAGCAAAATATAAACTAAACTTTTAACTAGTATATAAATACTTTATTATTTATTATTTTTAACAAACTTTAAAATAATAAACATATTTTTGCACAATATTAAACCTTATATTAAATAGCTTTTTAATAAACTTATTTTTTATAAAAAATATATAAAACAAAATAATTTTATTTAAAAAAAAAAAAAGAATTATTTAAGTTAGCTATACAATTTATTATATAATAAAGCATGTTTATTTATAAATGTTTACTGCTAACTTAGAATTATAAAAAATTAATATTACGCAGTATTTTTAACTATTTTAAAAGGTTGCGCAAAAGATTTTTTTATTTATTATATTAGCTTAAATAAAACTTAAAGCAAAATTTATTATATAATAAATAATTATTTTAATACTAATATTAATTATAGCTAATATTAAGCTAATTAAACTATAATTATTTTTATATAAATAAAAAAAAAAAACTTTAATTTAATACTGCATAAAATATTAAACCTTATAATTAACAAGCTTGCAAAAGTATAATGTGCGCTTAACATAAATTATTAAAAAAAAATCTAATTAAATATAATAGTTGTATAAATATGTTAAAAAGTATTAAAATTAGCTACAGCATTTATATTTTAAAAACTAACGTGCAAAAGCTTTTTTTTTAATTTTAAAACATATATTTAAGTAATAGCAAATAATTTATTAAAGCATTTTATATAACAAAATAATAATAGCTATTTTATTAATAAAAAGTATAATTAAAGCAGCTATATAAAAAGTTAATAATTTAAGTTTTAATTTAAATTTTTAAGCTAGCTACAAAAAAAAATTAATTAAAAGTATTATATAAAAAAAAAATGTTTTATATGCAGCAAAAAAAGCTGCTAGTTATTTAAACATATATTTTAAAAACAAGCTTGTATAAAAAACTAATATTTTAATTTGTATAACCCATAACACAAGCTAGTTTCGCACACAAGCAAGTTTCGCACTTTTTTTAAAGTACCTTGTAAGCCAATTTTCTATACAAAAGTACTTACACCACTTTTTAATAACTCCGCAAAAATAGGTCGTACAATAAAATAATTAGTACTATTAGATTCGTAATAAAATAATAAATCTAATAGTATTTTCTTTTATTTTGTATCTATTTTATTTGGGCGTATAGCTTTAAAAAACAAATTTGCAGGGATTATTTTAGCATAGTTTTTAATAACGCCTTAAATAAAATAGTTAGAAAATAAAAGAAAATACTATTAGATTCGCTATTTCATTGCAAATCTAATAGTACTAATTATTTTATTGTACGACCTATTTTCGCGGAGTTATTAAAAAGTGGTGTAAGTACTTTTGTATAGAAAATTGGCTTACAAGGTACTTCAAAAAAAGTGCGAAACTTGCTTGTGTGCGAAACTAGCTTGTGTTATAAGTTAAAATAATTTATAATATTTTGCTTACGCTTAAAAAATTTTTAGTATTTTTAACAAAATGCAAAAAATTTTTAAAGTTAAACAAAAGTAATAAAAACATTAATAAAGAATTTAGCAGCTAATTAATTTAATTCTTAATAAATAAAGCTTTTTTTTATTATACAACTAATAAAAACATTTAGAACTATAAAACAAATGTTTTATTTAACTAGTTTATACTAAATAACTAATATTATATAAAATATTAAAGTAAACTATAAAATATAAGCGCTTTAAATTATTTAACAGTAAAAAAAATATAATTAAAAGCTGATTTTAAAATTTATTTTTGTATAAAAGTAAGCTAAACATTAAAAAGTATGCATATTAAATTTAGCGCTAATAATATAATAAGCGCTATAAATAGTTTTATTTTTTTTTTTATATATAAATAAAAATATTTATTTTTTAATACTAGCTTATATAAAGCTAAAATATATTTTATAAAAATAAAACTGCAATAGCTTTATTGCTGTTTTAAACATTTTTATATAAAAAAATTATATAATATGCTTAATTATATAAAATACAATATTAACTACTTTATTTTAAAAAAAATTTAGAAATTTTGTTATTATTATTAATTATATAACTAAATATTTAAAAATTTTTAATTTTTAATTAAAAACAACTGCAATTTTAATTATAAAGTTATAATAAATGTTATACAAATAAATAACAAGCAAGTTTTTTATATAATTAATATAGTTATATTATTTTAAGCAGCAACATTTTTAAAATCTATGTTTGCGTAAAACGTTTAAAAAGCGTTATATAAGTGTTAAATTAACATATATTAAAACTTTTTTAATTATATTATATATAATTTAAATACAAATTTTTTGGTTAAAAAGTTTTAAAACTAAATAAAAATTATAAGCATTTAATGTTATACAATGCTTATTAAAACATATTAAATAATTAGCAAAATTAAAAAAACATATAAGCTATTTTGTTATACATATAACATTTTAAAAGCAAAACTTAGTTATTATATAATAAAAAAAATAATTTTATAAATAGCAGTTAAAGCTTTAAACAATATTATTAAACTAAATAATATTATATTAACTTTTTTTATTTTTAAAGCTTATTTTAAAATTAATTAAAATTTGCTTTTTTTGTTTAACATTATATAAAAAGCAAAAGCTATTAAAAAAGCAATAAAAATGCTATATAAAAAAAAAGCAAAAGTTGAAATTAATTATATAATTAATTAGCGTAATAAGCCTGTTTTATATAACATATTTTTTTTTTTTTATAAAGCAAAGTTTTAATATAGCGTAAAAAAAAAAGTTAAAATAGTTTATACAAAATATAATTAATTAAAAAATCTAATATAATTATTAATTTAATAAACAGCTTAATATATTTTAAATATATGCAGGTTAAATTATATTATTATATAATTAAAAAAGTTATTTTAAATATACAAAAAACAAAGCTAAATAATAAACATTTTTAACTTTTAGCTGTATAAAAAAAATAAAAACAACTTTAAAAAACAAATAACTTTTATATAACTTTTATATAATAAATTAATTAGCTGTTTTTAACCTTTAAAAAAAAACAGAACTATTTTTTAGTTATTAAGTTATATAAAGACAGCATAATTAATATATTTAGCGTTTTATTTAAAAAATTAAACGTTATAAAAATTAATAATTTTGTTATATAAAACGTATTTTAGTTTATAAAATATAATTTAGCTAAATATAATAATATTTATATTTTTAAGTTTTGTTTTATATAAAAAATTAAAAAAAAAACAATTAAACTATATAAAAAGTTAAAACTTGTTATATAAAGCTATAATAATAATAATAATAATAAAATTTTTATATAATTATTAACTATTTAATAAATAAGCTAGCAATTATTTTTTGTATTAAGCTTTTTTTTAATATACGATTTTAATATATTAAACAAACTTTAAAATATTATATAAGCATATATATAATTAAAAAATAAGCTAGCTAAAAAAATATTTGCACAATTATTAACAAAATTAAAATTAAAATATTTTAATAAAACAATTTTATAAATTATATAACCTTTATATAAATTAACAAAATTAAAACTATATTAGTTTAAAACTTATTACTAATATTATTATAAAAAACTAAAAATAACAGTTTTTATATATAACTTATATTTTTTAATTATAATAAAGCTATTATACAACTTTAATATTATTAGTTTTTAAATAAACAATATATTTAGTTTTATAACGCTTAATTTTTTAGCTAAAAAAAAACGTAAGCTATAGCAAGCCAAGTTTTATATAAAACTAAAAAAAATACTTTAGCTAAACCACTTTATAAAATTTAATAGCAAACAAATTATTTTATTATTTAAAAATAATATTATTTTAATATAAAAAAGCTAAACAAACTAATTAAATTTAGTTAACTTTTATATAAAGAATTTTGTATAACAATATATTTTATAACATATAAAAAATATATATATTAGCAGTATTTGCTAACTAAAAGCAGCATATAATTTTGTTGCTATAGCTTAAATAATAAATTTTAAGCTAAATAATATTGCAAACTTAAACAAAAAAGTTAAATAGCAAATAAATAACTTAAACTGCAGCTTAACTTTTATATTACTAAATTTATATTATATAAAACTGTTTATTTTTATAAACAAATCTTTTGTTAATAATGCTAATATAATTTTATAACTTAAATTTTTTATTGTATTAAGTACTAAAAATTGTATAAAAATAAACTTAAGCTTTAAAATTAAAAAAAACATTATATATTAAAACTTTAATAAATATAAAAAAGTAATTAAAAACGTATTTGCTAATAAATTGTATAATATAATTAACAGCTTTAATAACGCTATTGTTTTTTATATAACATTTTTAAAAATTATAATTATGCTAAGTTTATTTTTTATTTTAATAGTTTTATGTTTTAATTTAAAGTTATTATATAACTACTTAATAAAGCTAAATATAACGCAAAAAAAGCGCTTAATAATAAATATTATATTATTTAAAAAATTATATAAAAAAAAAGAAATTTTTAAAGTATAATAAATTAATAGCAAAAATAATTTTGTTAACGCGTTTATAAAAAAAACGTTAAATTAAGCATTAAAAACTTTTATATTAACAAATAAGCTATTTGTACAAATAAAAATATATATAAACAAAACTTAAATAGTTATATATAATTATAACAATTATAAAAAAAAAAGTATATAATAATAAAAGCAATATATAAAAATATATTAATTTTAAAAAAAACTCCGAAAAATAAAAAACAACGCAAACTTTATTTATTTTTATTTTTTTTATAAACATTTTAACTTTAATTTTTTTTTAAATATAATAATTATAATAAGCGCTATATAATTTTTAAATGCATGTTGCATAAGCATTACTTTAAAACTTTATAATTTAATAACATTTATAAAACAAAAAACTATTATAATTAATATAAGCATTTTGTTTATATAAAGCAATAACAGTACTATATAACTAAATAAAAACGGCTTAAAAATAATTTTTGTAGTAAATAATGCGTGCAATAAACAAATTTAATAGCTTATAAACTAAAACTTAAATCTAAATATTAATTAAAAGCATTATAATAACTTAAACTTTTTTAGCTTACATATAAAAAGCTAAAACTATTAATAACATTATATAATAAACGTATAATAAAAAAAATATATATATATATATTAATGTAAAGCAAATGTAAAAGCTAACAATTGTTAAAATTATTTGTTAAAAGCAGTACGATATTAAAGCCAAGCTTTTAGCCAATAATTATAAGCGTATAATTACTATTGTTAAACATACAAGTAGCATTTATTATATAAATATATATATATATATATGTGTGTGTATATATAAACAAAAGTAAATAAAACGTACAAAAAAAAAATAAAGGTGTAAAAAAAATAAAAAACAGCTAGAAATTTTAGCAATATTTATATTTAAACTTTTTTTTATATAATTAGCTTTTTTTATATAATTAACCTATTTATATAACTAAAAACATATTTTAATTAAAATATAACTTTTATTGTTTGTATAACAGTTAATAAAATTGTATAAATTAGCAAAATTACAAACTTTGCTAACATATAAAAGCAAATTTTTAACTAGTACAAACTAAACTAACAGCTTTATAATTAGTTATTTATATTTTTAACTAATTAAATTAATTATATGATTAAAGCAGCAGTTTTGCAATATATTTTTTATAATTTAATTAAAAAAATAAACTATTAATTTAATTTTATATGCAAAAGTAGTTATTTAACTACTTTTTTAAAACCTAATTAAAACTAGGTAGTTGTTTTTAGTATTGTACAAATTATATATATACAGCTGTTTAATAATTTATTTTTTTATTTTATTTTGTATAATAATAAGTTGTAACTAAAAAAAAAAAAAGCTAGTGTTAAAATAACTAGTGTTAGTTATAATTATATGTATAGGCATATATAAAGTTATTGTTATGTATAAGGTTATTAGCATGTGCGCACCTAATTCTTTTTATTGTATTAGCTTATATGTTAACAGAAATTTTTATTTAAAGTAAAAACTTTGTTTTATATAAAGCCTTTTTTTTTTATATAAAGATATAAATAAATATAATATAATAAATTATATTTTATTTTATGCATATGTTTACTGTACAATATTATATAAAGCTTATTTAACATAAAGTATATTTTTTTATTTATTAAATTTTTTTTTAAGTTTAAGTATAACAATTGTTATATATTATATTTATATTTTAAAGCTAATAAAATTATTTAAATATATTATATAATTATTATAAAGCTGTTATAATAGCTTATAAAAGCTTTTAGATTTATAAAAGTATAAAACAGTACTTAAAATTTATAAATAAAAAGCAAAAAATTTTTTAAAAACGCTGTTATTATTAAAAATATAAGCATTAAAAAAGCTAAAAAATACAGCTTTAACAAGATTTTGGCTTGCAAAATAAAATAAAACCAGCGCTTTTAAAAGCGCTTTTTAAACTTTTTTAAAAACGTATATTAAAAAGTTCTTTTTTATTTAATTTATTTATTAAAAAGTTTTTTTATTTATATGCGCTTTATAATATTAGTTATATATACATTTTTAGCTAAACTTTAAATAGTTTTATAGTTATATATATAATTATATAACTTAATTCTTTAGTTTATACTAAAGTGCGTTTTTGTTTTATATTTATTAGTGCTGTTTTAATTAGCTATTTGCTTAATAAATATAAAGCGTTTTATTATATACTTTTTATTTAAACAATTATATAATGTTTAAATATATTTTAATTTTGTGCGCTAGCATTATAATATTTAAAACGTTTTTTATTTTTTTTTATATTTATTTATATATAAATAAAAAATTTGGGCGCTATATAACAATATTATAATTTATATATTGTTTTATAATTAAAATAGCTAATTAACTTTGTTAATATATTTTTAAACTGTTGTTTATATATATATATATAAATATATTAATATTTTATGTTATAAATATATACGCTTGCTAGTATTATTAAAAAGTGCGCTGCTATAACAATAGCGCTATAATAAACGCATTTTGTTTATATATATACTTTTTTAACTTGTTAATTGTTTTTTTTTTTTTTTTTTTTTTTATAGCCTTTTTATAAGTTGTTTTAATATACTATTTATTTACGCTTTTGCACGCTTTTTTTTTTTAAAATCTTTTGCTAACTTATTTATTTTAATTATAATTAAAACTATATTAGTATATTGTTTAATTTTAAATATATTTATATATATATAAATATACAATTTGCAAAATAGTTAACGCTTTTAATATTAACTTTATATGTTTATAATATTAAACAAATATATTTGCTTATTAAGTTTTTTATATAAACGTTTTTTATAACTTTTTTAAAATTGTATTATAAATTATATTAACGTTATTATAATTTAAAAAACTTAATTTTTGTTTGTTTTATACTTTTTGCTTTTTGTTTGCGCTTTTTGCTGCTGTTATACTGTTTTTTTTTATTTTTTTCGAACTTTTTAGCTAGCTTGTTCTTTTTTTTCTTTTTTTGCTTTTGCCGCCGTACCAATTTTATATATGTTTGCCCAGCTTTTTACACGTTGTTTTACGTTTTTTTACTTATATAAAAAACATAAGCGGCTATAAAAGCTAAAGCTAAAAAAAAAAAAAAAAAAAGAAAAAAAAAAAAAAGAAAAAAAAAAAAAAGAAAAAAAAAAAAAAGAAAAAAAAAAAACAATAATAAAAACAACAAAAAAAAAGCTTTTTTGTTGCTGTTGCTTGTTGCTGCTATTAAAATGTGTTATACGCTATTGCTGCAACTTTTTTACGTACGCTTTGCGTACTAGTTATAGTTAAGCTTACTTTAATTTTTTATAAGCAATATATTACTTTTGTTTTTTATAAACAAAGTAATAGCTGCTGTAAACAAGTTGTTAAATACAAATTTTGCTGCAGCTAATGCTATAAAAATAAAAAAGTTTGCTGCTTTTAATAAATATTATATTAAACGCTTTTAAATATAATTAATAAGCGCTAATTATATAATAGCTTTTTTTATATAATTTTTTTTGCTTTTGTTTTTATTATTGCTGCTAAAGCTAATGTTTTTGCTGCTATAAAACAGCGCTTTTAACTTTGCTTAAGTTTTATTTGTTTGTTAATTATATGTTTTATAAAAAATGTTGTTTTAACGTATTGTTATTTATAAAACAGGTTGCTTTATAGCACCCGATTTTGCAGCAGCGTACGCTACTGCTATTGCTGCCGTTGTTATTGCTAACGTTATACGTTTGCCTGCTTTGCTTACTTTTTTGCAAGCGCTTGTTTAAACATTTTTTTTTTAAAAAAAAAAAATAATAATAATAACAATAATAACGTTATGCTTTTAGCGCAAATAAAAAAAAAAAAAAAATAAGAAAAAAAAAAGCAACAGTAATAATAATAATAGCATTAGTAGTTTAAGCTGCGCTAACATTTTTAGCATTGTTAAATTTTTTTTTTTTTTTTGTTTATTTTAAAAAAAACCAGTTTTTTGGCTTAATAAAATCTTTTTTTACTTTTGTATTAATTTTTGAATTTTTTTTAATTATATAACGCTTGTTTATTAAGTTAATAAGCGCTTAAA
Organism: Xylaria digitata; assembly: GCA_022495195.1. NCBI lineage: Eukaryota > Fungi > Ascomycota > Sordariomycetes > Xylariales > Xylariaceae > Xylaria > Xylaria digitata. Next base: position 24,213 of record MU377077.1, read on the forward strand.
AATGTTTAAATTGCACTTTATTTAACTTTTTAATAAATTTGTTTGCTAGCATTTAATTAATTAAAAAATAAACAACTTTAAAAATTTTTTTAAAATGTTTTTATTTTATTTATATGTTTTAAATATTTATATGCTTTAGCTAAGTGCTAATTTTTTAATTTTTATTAATTATTAAACATATAACTTAAAAGTTATTTAAATATATAATTTAAACGCTATTTAAATTAAACTAAAAATTTTTATATAACTTTTATAACGCTATAATTTTTTTTTTAGTTAAGCTAAAAGCATTAATTTTAGCTTTAATAATAAAAGTAGCAATAATATTTTATTTTGTTATTTTTTATATTATTGTTTTGCTAAAAAAAAAAATTATATAGCTATGCAAAAAATATTTAGTTTTTAGGTTATTTGTAAATAATACATTTTTTATAATTAAAAGCGCTTATACTTTTAAATTTTAAGCGCTATATATTATATTTAAAAAATTATGTTTTATATAAATATTTAATAACTTAGTTAGCTGCTTATATATATTTATTGCTTAAATTATTTAAAAATTTTAATAGTTATATAGTTGCATAAGCTATATTTAGCTTTAATATAATAGCGTTATATAAAATTAATTTAACGCGCTTTTAATACGTTTTAATAAACTGTTTAGTTGTTTTTTTAAAAAATTTTATAAGCTTTTTTGTTAGCAATAAAATTATAAAAAACTAGCTATTATTATTAAAGTTATAACGCTTTATTATTTTTTTAATATATTAATTATATATTAAAATAATTGTTTTTTTTTTTACAGTTTTTAATTATTTTAATTTTAAAAAACTAAAATATATTGCTTTTTTTTTTAGTTTATAAGCGCTTTTAATATGCTTAACTATTTTTATAGCTAGTTTAGCATACTTTTTTTTATAAACAATTAAAAAGTTATTAATATAAAAAATTATAAGCATTTTTTAATTTTTAATATAAAACAAGCAAGGCTTTTTTAATAAAACTTTTATATTAATTTTTAAAAATGTTTTTGCAAATTTTTTATATTATAATATAAACAAATTTTTTAGCTTATATAAAGCGCGTTTTAAAAGCTTTACTTTATTATTTTAAATAAACTTTTTTAATAAGTTTATTATAACAAGCGTTTTTTTTTTTTTTTTAATATTAAAAAACGTTTTTATTATATTATATTGTTTAATTTTTATATTGTTTTATGTTGTTATAACTATTATTAAATAAAATATTTTTGCTATTAATATTGCTATATAAATAAATTGTAAAAAGTTTTTTAATTATAAATCTTTTTTTATTATTATTTTAAATTTATACATTTTAAAATAGCTTTTATTATTAAACTTATATATAAATACTTATTTTAATAAAAAAAAAGCATTTTTAGCAAGCTTTTTAAATATAATTTTAAATGCTTTTAATTCTTTTAAGCTTTAAAATTTTTTATAAACGTTCGCTTTAAATCTTTTTTTAAATTAATATTTTGCTAAGTTTTTTTATAACTTTAATAAAAGCATTAAAAAGTTGCTTTTATAAATTTAATCGATTTTTAGTTTTAATTGTTTTAATTTATTTTGGTTTATTATTATTGCAAATATAAAATATAATATTTTTTATTTTTTATTTTTTTTATAAAGCGCTTTTAGCTAATTAAATATAAACGTTTTTAAAAAAAATAACTAGTTTAAATTTTTAATTAAAAAAATTATTTTATTTTTTATAAACATTATTGTTATAAAAATTGTGCTATTATTTTAATTTTTTAAGCGCTAATTTTTTTTAATATTTTTAAAGTTTTAGCTTTTTATTTTGCAGCTTAATTATAACGCTAATAAATATATTTGTTATTTATATTTCTGCTTTATTAATTGTTTTTTTTGTTTTTTAAAATGTTTTAATTTTTAAATTATTTATTATTTTTTGCTTTTGCGCGCTTAATAAATTAGTTTTTTATAATGCTTTTAAATTAACTTATTAAGTGCTGCTATTATTTTTAACCTTAAGCTGTTGCTTTTTAAGCTTTAGTATTTTTTAAAAAGTTATAAGTTTATACAGCTAATTTTTATAAGCTTAAACTTTTATGCTTTTTTAAATAAGCTTATTAAGCGTACTTATTTTTAATTTTTGCTTTTTTTATTAAGCAATAATAAGCTTATTAAATAAGTTAAACGCTTTTTTATTTTTATTAAAAGCATTAATATTTAATTTATATACTATATTTCTTGTTTATAACTATATATTTGCTATATTAAAAATTTTTTTAAAAATCTTATTTAGCATTTTAATTTTTTTAACTTATATTTTGCTAATTTTAATTGCTAAACGCTTTTGTTTTTTATAATAAAAAAACTTTTTGTTAAATTTAACATTTTATATAATAATAACTTTTTGTAGCTAAAGTATTTATATATAGTATAAGTTAATAGCTTTATAGCTTACTAAGTATTTTATATATGTTTAAAATTAGGTTTTATAATTGCGTTTATTTTTATAAACGCTTTTATTTTTTTTAATAAGGTATGCCTTATATTTATAAGCATATATTTTACTTTAATTTAGCTTTAAGTTTTTTATTAAATCTTTAATTGTTTTTAATATATATTATTAAAAATATTATATAAACTAGTGCTTAAAAACCTTATATAAAACGCATATATTATATTTTTTTAAAAGGCTTATATTATATAGCTATATTGCAGCTTATATAGCTTTTGGCTATAGTTTATTCGGTAAGCTAGCATTAGTTAACATTTTAATAGTTTTTTTAATAATCTTTTTTTTAGCTTGTTTAAAGCTTTTAACAAGCTTTTTAATATACGCTAATAAAGTTTTTAAATTAATTTTTTTGTTTTTAATTTATTGCTTATATTCCGTTTTTTTTTATATTATAATTACAGCTTTGTTGTTATTATTTCTTATTTTATATATAAAAAGCTAAAATTGTTATATTATTTAGCGTTTAAATCGTAAAATAGTTTTAAAGACTTGGTTTTATGTTTTTTTTGCTAAAAAGTATGCTTAAATATAACTATTAAACTTGTTTTTTAAAGTAAATAATTAGTTAAAGCTGTTAAAACTTTTAAAATAATTAAACAAGTTTTAATTAACTTTTTAAAACGGCTTTACTAAACGTTATTTTAATATTTTTTATAAAATTATTTAATATGCGTACGTTTGCGTATAATTTTTATATTTTAAGCGTAAAATCCTTTTTATTTTTATATTTTTTGCTTTATAAACTAAGGCCTTAAGCGCCTTTAGTTTTAAATGTTTAGCACGTAAATGCTACAAGTTTTTTAAGTTTTTTAAAGGTTTTTATAAACGTTTTAGTTTTAAACTTGCAACGTTTAATATAAACTTTGCAGCGCTTACTAATATTTTTTATAAAAACGAAAATATAGCTATTATTAAAATATAATTAAAATAAACAATAATAAGTTTATATTTAAAAAAAACTAAGTTATAACGTTTTTTAAGTTTTGTTATAAGCGCACTTTTTTTTTTGTTTTTAAACTGTAATATATAATTTTATTTAAAGTATTATATACTACTTTTTTATAGCTTTAACTTTAAAATAATATTTATATAAAACTTTTTAATAAGCGCTACTTTAATAAATATAAAATTTTTTGTTTTTTTATTTTAAACGTTTAATAATACGTTTTTTAAAATCTTTTTTTTAAACTTTAAAATTAAAAACTGGCTTATACTTATATTAACTATTTTTTTATTTTTTATAAAAATAAAAAAGTTTAGCACTAGCAAATTTTTGCAGTTTATTAAATAAAACGTTTTATAGTTATTAATTAAAGTGCTATTTAATAACATATAAAATGTTTAATTAAACGTTATAAACACTTTTAAATTATTTTTAGTTGCGCTTAAAATTGTTAAGTTAATAATAGTATATATTACTTTTTTTTTTAAGTAGTTTAAGTTTTTTTTTTAGTTAAGCTTAAATACTTTTTGCTGTTTTTAAAAAACTTTTTAACTATTTTTGCTAATAGTTTGCTACAATTTTTTTTTATTAAATAAACTTATAACGCTTTTTAATATTTTTTACTTATTTTTTAATAAATAGCTTTTTTAAATAAAACTTTGTTTTTTTAATTAAAGCGTATTATAAAATAGCATATATTTTTAGCTTTTAATTATAAGTTTAATTAAAAGTATTATAATATAAACAGTTATGCTTATATTTATGTTTTAGCAACTTTAAGCTTTAGTTGCAAATGCTGTTTAATTTTTAATTATTTAAAGTTTTTTTATTAAAAGTAATATAAATGCTTGCTTTTTTTTTATTTTTATAAGCATAATTATAAAAAATATTTGCAAAAACCTTGCTAAGCTAATTAAAAATAGTTTTTAGTTGCTTTAAAAGCTTATTTTTTATTAGCTTGTTTAGCTAAGCTTAAGCTTAGCTTAAAGCTATTTTATTGTTAACTGCTTTAAAAAAGTTTTTTGCTATAAAATTGCTTATTATTTTAAATAGCTTGCGCACTTTAGCTTGTTAATATATTATTTTTTAATTTTTAAGCTATTTTATAACATTAATACTTTTATAATAAGTTTTTATAAGCGCTTTTTAATAGTTTTATAAAACTAAGTTTTATATATTTAATTTAATTAAAACAAGTTTGCTTTTTAAAGCTTTAACTAAGTTGTATAAATAAATAAACTTGTTTTTAATTAGTTAAGTGCTAGCTATTTTTAGTTAATATTTATTAACTGTTTTATTAATTTATATAAACAGCGCGTTATATTTAGCGTTATAAGCTGCTTAAATTGTTAATTTGTTAAAGTAGTTTTTAATAAGTTTGTTAACAGTTGTTTTAATATTAGCAGCTAAAAAATAAGCGTTATTAAAAATAAGTGCTAAAAAAAAAGTAGCAGCGCTTAAAGTTTTGTTAGCAACGCTAAAAATAAAAGTAGCAGCGTTGTTTTAAAATAATTAGTTAGCATAGTTTTTGTTATATTGTTTTTGCTTTTAATAATAAATATAATTAATAGCTAGCGCTTTTATTAAGTATTAAAAAGCGTAGGCTAAGTTATAAATGTTTAATAAGTTTTTGCTTATTAATTTTTATATACTTAGCACTTTTGTATGCATTTAATAACAGTTGTGCTAGCTTGCCTAGTTTTAATAAGTTTTTAAAAAAAAATCCTAAAAAAGTTTTAAAATGTTAAAATAATTTATAATGCGTTTAAATAAATATTTAATTAACATTAAAATATAACGTAATAATAAAAAAAAAAAAAAAAAAAGTATAGTTAGTAATAAAAGTGTAAAAAAGTACTGCTATATTTTTAAAGCACCGGTTTTATAAATAAACCGGGCTTATAACTTTAATAAAATTTTAGCTTGCAAAATAAAATAAAACTAGCGCTTTTAAAAACGCTTTTTAAACTTTTTTAAAAGCGTATATTAAAAGGTTTTTTTATTTATGTGCGCTTTATAATATTAGTTATATGCGCACCTTTAGCTAAACTTTAAATAGTTTTATAATTACGCATATAATTATATGACTTAATTCTTTGGCTTATATTAAAGTGCGCTTTTGTTCCGTATTTATTAGCGCTGTTTTAATTAACTACTTGCTTAATAAATGTAGAGCGCTCTGTTATAACAGCTTTATAAAATTAAAATAATAATACAAATTAAATAAATTATATAAAAAATTAAACGCAATTAAAGTAGTAATAAGCAAAGTTAAATAAAGCTTAATACTTTAAACTAAAAATTAAAAGTATTTTTTTAAAGCTTTAAAACAAAGCTTTAAATACTTTGTTTAAAATTTTAAACAATATATTAACAATAATTATTTATATAACTTGCTGCCGCTTTTAACAATATAATAAATTATTAAATATAAAAACATTTTTAAAAATAATATAAATAATAATATAAAAGTAATAAAAAAAATAAAATAAAAATAACAAAAAAAATAAAAAAGTAATAAACAACGTTAATAATTAATTTTTAAGCTAATAAAAAAGCAAAAAAAATTTATGCTTATATAAAGTTATATTTATATATTAATTCTTTATGCCCGTATATTAATTGCTTTTTTATATTAAGCAAAACTATATGCGCTATATAATATTTTTATTAAAAAAAAATGTTAAAAAATTTATTAAAACTTAATTTTGTTTTATTAAACGTTTATTTAATAAATTTGCTAAATTAATTTAAATTTTAAAAATAACTTATTATAATTTAAATTAAACTATTTTAACTTATAAAAAACTAAAAAAAATTTATTTTAAGCTTAATAAAAATAGTAACATTTATTAATTTATTTTTTAATTTAATAGCTTTGCTTAAAAATTTAAAATGTTTAAAAATAAATAACTTTAAATTTTTTAAAACTATATTAATATAAACTTAAGCAATAAAATTTTTAAACCTAATATTAATTTAAATATAATTTATAAACGCTTTTATAACAAAATAGTTAAAATTATATTTAATTATAAATATATTTTTTAATAACGCTAAAAAACTAGCGTTAATTATAAAACTAAAGCTAAAGCTAGCAACTTAGTTATAAAAACTTTGCAACAAGCTTTTAATTTTTATAAACAATTAATAAGCTATTTAATTACGCTATAATTCTTTATATAAAAAAGTACAAAATATTAAACTGTTTTTAGTTTAGTTTAAATAGCTTATATTAGCAAGTTAAGTTAAGTTTAGTTAGGTTAGGTATAACAACCGTTATACTATTTTGCATTTACAGGTTATTTACTTTAAATAACTTTTGAATAAGTAGGCCGGAGGTTGCGCGCCTGCTGCATTTTGCAGCAAACTACGCCTTGCTAATAGTATTAAAAGCAGCGCACTTTTTTTACCGCAACTTAAACTTGCAGCTTTTAAATAGTTTAATATAATGTTATAAACAATTAATAAGCTATTTAACTGTGCTATAGTTTTTTGTACAAAAAAGTATAAAATATTAAACTGTTTTTAGTTTGGTTTAAATAGCTTATATTAGCAAGTTAAATTAAATCTAGCTAAATTAAATATAGTAATCGCTATATTAATAAACTTAACTTTATTAAAACAGTTAGCTAATTTAAATAAGTATTAACTAATAATAAAAAAAAGGTTTATTAAAACAATAATATATGCTTTAAATATAACAAACTAAAATATAAAATAGTTAATTATTTTAAAAAGCAAGCAAATATAAACAAAGTTTAGCTAACTAAAAAAAAAGCAAACAATAATTTGTTTAGCTTAAATAACTTAAAAAAATAACAAAATTATTAAAAAATTTTTTTAATAGTTTTACTTTTTTTATTAGTTAAAATAAATAGCTAAAAAAAGTTAATACTATTTAATTAAAAAATATAATTATAAATAAATAACTTTAAAATAAAAACTATTATGTTATATAATATTAAAATATAAACAAATTTATTAATAAACAAAAAATTAGTTAAACAAATTAAATAATAACTTAATATACAAATAATTTATTTAAACTAACTAATACCTTTATTTAATTACTGTAAAAAAACTATAAGCTTAATAAAAAAACATTTAATAATTATTATAAAAATTAAGTGTTTTAAATAACAAATATAAGTTATAAAGTTATAATTAATATAAATTAGCTTGTTAAACATAAATTTTTTTTAAACTGTAAAAAATAACGCTTAATATAGCTTAAAAATTAATTTATATTAACAAAATACTTTTTAGCTATTTAAATTTAGCTATTAAACAAAATAAAACGCTAAATTAATTTTAACATTTAATAAAATACAAACTAACAAAATTAAGCTTTAAAAAAAAAGTATTACATACTTTAAAAAGCAAAAAAAAAAAAAAAGTTAGCCGCTACTATTATAAATACAAAAAAAATAAAAAATTAAGCTATAATTTAAAAAATTATAAAACAAGTTAAAAATAACTTAAATTGTTAACAATAAACTAAATTAGCGCTAAAAAAGCTAATTAAACTAATATTTATTAAGTTTATAAAATTTTTTAAAAACAAAAAAACTATAAATATAAAAGCAGTTAAGCTTTAAAAAACGTATAATAAAAAGCGTATACTGTTTTTTACAAACAAAAATCTTAAGTATATAGCTTTAGTTTAACTTTTTTTTTTAAAACTATTAGTATATTTAAAAAGTTTTTTTTTAAAAAAAAAGCAAATATTTTGTTTTTATTATAATTAAAACATAATATAGTTTTTAAACTTAATAAAAAAGTATAAAACAATAAACTTTTAAAATATTAAACTTTAATTTATTATTTATTTTTTTTAAAAAAAGTAGTAAACTAGCTGCTAAAAATAAATTTTATTAAACTAGCTATAAAAATAAATATAGCGCTAATTTTATTTGCTTTTAAGCCGCATTTATAAAAGCAAAAGTTTTATATTAATTACTGCTAGCAAAACTAATACTTAAAAAACAAAATAATTTTAGCTTTAAATTTAAACAATATTATTTATAATTATTAAAATATAAAATAATATTTTATAACTTTTTATATTTAATAAAAAGTTTTTTTTTTTAGTTTTAAAACAAGTTTAGCTTAATAATAATTTTTTATTAATACTTAATTATAAAAACTGTTAAATAAATTTGTTAATATATATACTAATAATATATTAATATATTTAAACCTAAAAAAAAAACATTAAAAATAATATAAAAAAGTTATTTATTGTTTATATAAAATTTAATTATAAAAAAATATTAAAAAATTCTAATTTAATATTATTATAATAAATTATTTAAACGTTATTATAAAAGCTAAAATTAGTATTTAAATTAATTTAGCAAAAATTAAAGCTATTATAAACTAAAAGTTTAAAAATTTTAACAAAGTTAAAACAATTTAATTTTTTTTAAAACTATATAACTTTATTTATATATTTATTTATTATGTTAACAATATTGTAAAACTATTAAACTAGTTATTTAAAAATATTTTTTATTTAAAAAAAGCTTAACATGAAAAACCGTTTTTAAAGCTATAAAACAATTAGTATGCTAAATATTAATATTAGCATTTTTTTGCTTAAAGCAACCTATTTAAATAAAAATTAACATATTAAAAAATGTTATTAGCAAAATTATTTAATAATAACAAAAAAACAAAAAATAAAAGCTTATAAAATATTTTTTTAAAATAATAACTGCATTAAAAAAAGCTTACTTTATATAAAATAAAAAAATGTTAGCTATAATATAAACTTTAAAGCATTATTATTTAAAGCTTTTAAAACAAAAAATTTTTATTATTATTAATAGCAATTAATACACGGGCATAAAAAATTAATACATAAGCATAACTTTATACAGGCATAACTTTTTTCTGCTTTTTTATTAGCTTAAAAATTAATTGTTAACGTTGCTTATTATTTTTTTATTTTTTTTTGCTATTTTTATTTTATTTTTTTTATTACTTTTATATTATTATTTATATTATTTTTAACTTTTATAATATGTTTTTATTATATATTATTTTAAAACCTTTTTTAATAACTAATATTATTTAATTACTTTTAAAAATGTTTTTATATTATTAATAAAAGCGCGCTTAAGCTTTTATATTTAATAATTTATTATATTATTAAAAGCGGCAGCAAATTATATAAACAATTACTGTTAATATATTGTTTAAAATTTTAAACAAAGTATTTAAAGCTTTGTTTTAAAGCTTTAAAAAAAATACTTTTAATTTTTATTTTAAAATATTAAGCTTTGTTTAATTTTGTTTATTATTATTTTAATTGCTTTTAGCTTGTTATATAATTTATTTAACTTATACTATTATTTTTATTTTATAAAGCTATACTTTTTACGAATTTTTTAGCCTTTTTAATGCTTATACTTTTAATAATAACAGCGCTTTTAAAAATCTTTTTGCTTTTTATTTACAAGTTTTAAATACTATTTTATATTTTTATAAATTTAAAAGTTTTTATAAACTATTATAGCAGCTTTATAATAATTATATAATATATTTAAATAATTTTATTAGCTTTAAAATATAAATATAACATATAACAACTTTTATATTTAAACTTAAAAAAAAATCTAATAAATAAAATAAAATTTTTATAACTTTAACTAATTATTAAGTTTATTTATAATTTTAAGCTTTTTTATTACAATTAAAACTAAATTTAAAAACGTTTTACAATTAGTTTAAAAAGTTGTTAAATATAATTAAGCAATTAATTTTAAGCTTGCTTATTTATATAAGCGTGTACGTTGTTAGCAAAAGCGTTAAAAGTTGTTATTATTAAATTTAAATAAATATAATTTTTTTTTGCTATATTTACTGCTATAAAATTAATAAAGCTTATTAGTTTAATTTTTATATTAAATAAAATTATATAACTATTTAATATATAACTAACTTTTATTTGCTTAATTAAATATTTTGTTGTTTATTTGTTAATTGTTTTTTTTTAGCTTTAAAGCTATTTTAAACTTTTTTATTTTTAGTAATCCGTTTTTTATTTTTAATACGCTATTTAAATTTATTAATATTTTTATTAAAAACTATAGCTTTAATATTGTTAAAAAAAACAAATATATATATAAAAAGCATTTAATTTAATATTTTGTTTTATATAATTAATATAAACAACTAAAAGCTTTTAAAAGCTAAAGCTTACGTTAACAAAAGTTTTATAAAACTAGCTATAAATAGTTAATTATTGCCAAGTTTATAACAAAAAGCTAATAATTATTATATAAACACTTAAATTTTAAGCATTATAAACATAATTATTTATTTAATATAAACTTTTTTATGCACTTTTTTTATTATATATTTATTAAGCTAATTAAAAAAACTATTAAATTATTAAATTGTTATATTAATATTTAAATTTAAAATATATAAAGCTTAATTAAAAAATAATACTTCAAAATTGTTTTTATTTAAAAAAATATTTATAACGCTTATTTTTTTATTTACTAAAAAAAGTTATATAGTTATAACTTAACAGCAGCTTTTATTAAACTTTTTAACAACAAAAAAATCTTTTATTTTATTAAATAAAATAAAAACAAGCTAAATTGTTTTATTAGTTTAGTTTAAACTTTTTTTTATCGTTTTTAAACATAAAAACAATTTTTTAAAATTATTAGCTTTAATAACACATATAATATTAATTGCTTTAAGCTTTTATTGTTTTAAACAACTAATTAAACTTGTTTAAAATTTATTTTTAACGCTGTTTTTAGCTTTATTAATAACAAAAAATAAAAAAAGTTTTAGTTTTTTGCTAAAAATATTTAATAGCTTATTAACTAACATATTATTTAAAACCTTAATATTATTATAATTAATAATAATTAATTAATAAAAGCAACTTTAAACAACTAGTTTTTTTTTATATAGTAATAACTTTATATTTATTATATTAATTTTAATATTTTATTTTATACAAAAAATAAATAAATTAAAAGCTAAACTAGTAACAACAGTTTTATAACTAACAATTTTAAAAATTTTAACCTTATTATTACAATATAAAAAAGGTTAAATATTATAAATAAAAAGTTATTTAATATAAAATTACTTATTAATAAAGTTTTTTATAATTATAATAATGTTTTTAATATATAAAAGCTAATTATAATAAAACATAAATAAACTTTTGTTGCAAATTTAATAACTAATAAAACATTTTATAATATTTTTACAAATTGTTAATATTATTTAAAACTTAATAAGCACGTTGTTTTATTTATAAATATTATAATTTTAATATTTAAGTTATTTTTAATATAAAAGCAAGCAATAATAACGTTAAAAACTATTTGTTAAATAATATAAATTATTTTTATAGCTGTGTTAAAACAATATAAAATATATTAAACAATTAAAAACGTAATTTTTAATAAGCTTTTGCTTAAAATGAAATATTATTTTATTACAAATATTTTAAGCTTTTTATAAATTATTTAAATAAGCTTTAATTAATAATGTTATTAAAAAAGCTAAAGCTTATTATTTTATAATACTAAATTGTTTAAAAATTATTATTTATTATAAAAAATTTTTGTTTAATTAATATTAATAATTGTATTAACAATTATTTAATTTTTAATAAACTTAAAAATTTTTGTTGCTATAAAATATATTTAAAGCTAGCATTTAAAATTTTTTTTATAAAATATAAAATTTATTTTTGTTAATAATTATAAAAATTAATAGCAAAAAATTTATATAAACGTATTTTAAACTTTAAAATTGTTACTAACTTTTATAAAAAACTTAAAAACTTTTTATAAGCAATTTTAGCTTAACTTATAATTAAATTAGTTTTTTAATTTATTAGTTAGTTTATTATATTATTAAAAAATAAGTTAACAAGTTAAAAAAAAAAGCGTTTTTATAAAAATTAAAACAAATTAAAAGTAGCTAAAGCTAAAATTAAAGTTAATTTAAAAAGATTAAATAACAAAAAGTAACGCTAAATACATAGTTAGTTAACAATGCTTAAAGCTAAAAAAACAACAAATGTTTAAACAAATAAATAATAAGTATAGCTTAATATTTAAAAGCAAAAAAGTTAATAAAAGTTATAGCTTATAACTTATAACTAAATATAAAATTGTTTAATAGCAATATTTATTATATTATTGTTTTAAGTTGCATAATTTAATAACATTTTTTAAAATAACATAATATTAGTTTTTTAAAACAAAACGTTATAAAAAAGTAATAGCTTTATAATATTTATTATAATAAAAAAAAAAATAAAAACAAATATAAAAATGTATATTTTAATAAATAAAATAATTCTGGAATATAATTAGCTGTTTTAAAAGTAGCAAGTAAAATAAATAAAGCTAAATGTACTAATTTTTTAAGCTAATGAAAAAGCAGGAAAAAGTTATGCCCGTGTAAAGTTATGCCTATATATTAATTTTTTATACCCGTGTATTAATTGCCTTAAATTTTATAAAAAAGATTAACAAGTTAATTAAAATAAAACATTGTAATAATAACGCTTATTACTTTTAAACATAAAAAGCAATTAAATTTATTAACTAAAAACTTAATTAATAATTATAATTTTATATTAACAAATATTAAAATAATTAAAGCTTTTATTTATTAATATTAAATTTTGTTTATAATTTATTATAATATTTATTATTAAATATAGCTTTTTTAAATAAAGTTTTAAAAATTAATATATATAACTTATTATTAACAAAGCTTTTAAACAAAAAAATTAGTATGTTGCTATAAAAGCTAGCATTAAAATTAATAAAACAAATATAAAAGGTTTAAAAAATAACATATATATTAATAAAAGCAGCTTTAAAATAACAAAATTTATAAGCTAATAAAAAGTGCAAACTAATTAACTTTAAAATAAAAATTAAAAAAATTAAAAAAAAAAAAAAGTTCTTTATATAAGCATTAACTATTTAGTTAAACTTATAATTTATAAAACTATTTAAAATATTAAAAAAAAAAAGTTATAGCTACATTTTAAACCTATTTTTATTATACAAAATAAAAAACTTATTTTATGCTAACTAATTATAAAAAGTAAATAATAACTTATTATTATAACAAATTTAAACCTTTTTAAAACTTAAAAATATTAACAAAAAACTTAAGTATAAAATAAACAAAATAAAAAAATTACGCTTATATAAAAAATATTATACATTATAATATTAAGTTTTTTAACAAAAATACAACTTTAATAATATATAATACTTAGCAAAAAACTTTAAAAATGCATTTGTTACACTTAAACAATTTTATAAGCTACACTTTAAAGCTTTAAAGCTATTAGTTAAACTAAAAAAATAAATGTGTGTAACTGCTGCAAATAAATATATAAAAAACTATTTAAATAATAAAATAGCTAAAAAGTTAAAAAAAGCTATAATAATTAAACGCTACATTTAGCATTAATATAAATTAAAATCTATATTTTTGTTTTAATAAAAAAATATAACGCATAATTTATTATTAAACTGTTATATTAATAAAAAACGTACGGGCTACAACTTATAAAATGGTAATTGTATTATATTTAATTTTAAAAAACTGCAAGCTTTGCTATCTTTTTTTTTTTTTTTTTTTTTAGCTTAAAATCTTAGTTTATAGCATTAATACAATGTTGTAAAGCATTTTACACAATTGTAACATTTAAAATATTTAAAATAAGTTTTTATTTAAAAGTATTTAGAAAATATATAAAAGAAAAAAATATTATAAAAACATAAAGAGTTTTTTTTATATTTAGCAATAGTTTTTCTTTATTTTACTGTTTAATTTAAGCTTATAATCTAGTTTTCGGAATTTATTATACAGGAGTTTATTTTTTAACAATATTTTATTATACTTATATAATACTTTTTATATCACTTTTTACTAAGTGTTACCCCCCCTCCGGTTATAAAAACCTTATAATAACCTATACCTATAAGTGGACCAACCTTTGTAAAAAGCTTACACACTATAAAAATAAAACCTGATTATTACATTTTATTATTTATTATTGTTATTAATAAATATTATTTGTTTTTTTAATACAAAAATAGTTAATTATTAAAAAATTAGCATATTGCTATTAATAATAATAGTTAAACAATAAATAAACAAAGTTTTAAATAAATTTAGTATTTTAATAAATATATTAAAAGCTGTTTAATTAAAATTTATTGTTTTTTTATTTTTAACAGCTATAAAAGTTATTATTTAACTAAACTTAAGCTTTATTGTAAAAATAATAAAATTATTATTTTATATATATATTTTTTTTATTTATTTTACTTTTTTTAGCTTTTTAATATTAATTGTTTTAGTTTATTAAAACAAACATATAGCTAGTAAATTAAAAATATAATATATAAATATATTATTTATAACGTATTTTTTATTTAAATTAGCTACCTAATTAAATTGGCCACTTTTTTAAACCTTTGTATACGCATTTAAAAATAATTTAATAACAACACGTATAATTAATTTAAACTATTTAAAATCTAATTTGCTAAACGTTTTTATACTGTTTTAACAAGTTTACACATTATAACTAAGTTTGCTGCAAGCTTTATAACGTTAAACATATGTTTTTTTTTTTTTTATACAACAATTATTTTAATAGTTTTTATAATTTTTTTGTTTAATTACGTTTTTAAAAACTTATAAATTTTTTGCTTTTTATATAATAAAAAAATTTTTATTTTATAATTAAGTTTTTTTTATATAACAATGTTAGTTAAGCTAATAATTTGTTTTATAAAAAGTTGCAATTTTTTTTTTAATAACATAAAACAATATATAATATTAATTATACTACATATAATTTAATTTATATTTTTAATAATAAATATTAAAAAGCTATTTTAATATTATATAACTTTTAATTTAATATATTAAAATAAAAATTAAGCTTTAATTAAGTTGTTTAAAATAATAAATTATTAACAAGCAAATAAAATTAAAAATAAAAGCTTAATTTAAAAAATAATTAAATAATAATTTAGTTAGTTAATAATATATTTTAAGTTATATAGCTTTAATTTTGCTTTTTTAAAACTTTTTTATATGTTATTTAAAGTTATAAACTTAAAAAACGCGCTAAAAAAACGCGCTAAAAAATTTTTTTTTTTTAATATAAATAATATACGCTTGTATTAAATACTTAATTTGTTTGTTATACAACTGTTTTAAAAAATTAAAACATTTAATATTTAAAAGCTAAAACTTATAAAAAAAATAAAAAAGCATATAAAAAATTATAATTTTATTGTTTTTATAATATTATTTAAAATTAATAAAATAATAGCTTTTATATTTATTAAAAATAAATAAACAATAAACTTTTTTTATATAATTTTTTATATATAAATTAAAATGTTTAATTTAATTTATGTTTTGCTTGTTTATTATTTAACTATTTTTTATAGTTTTAATTTTTTAATTGCTAAATAAATTAATATTTTTATACTAAAGCAATAAATAGTTCTGTTTTGCTAAAATAATATAAAATAAAATAATATAACTATATAATAAAATAGTTTAAATAACTATAAACTAATTTATATTACTTAGTTATATAGCTTTTAGTTTTTATATACGTTTAAATATAGTTATAATAAAATTAGCTATAATTTTGCTTATTATAAATCTTGTTTTATTAAAGTTATAAATATTGTTTTTATAAATGCTGTTTTTAGTTATTGTTTTTTATATAAATATAAACTAAACGCAATATTTAATTAGATTTTTGTTTAAAACTTTTTAATAATCAATTTTTTAATTAAAACGTGTTTAAAGTTTTAATTATTTTTGTATAAAGTTAAATGTTTAGTTCTTTTTTATAAAACGTTTTTTATATAGTTTTAATAGTTAGTTAGCTATATTTTTAACACTATTATATTTAAATAAAAACGATTGCGCAATAAAGTTGATAATATATTATATAATTAAATTTTTTTTAAATTTAGTTAATTTAAACTTCAAAAAACGCGTTTTGTTATTTAAATTAAAACCGCGTTTTTAATTAATAAAAGTTGTACAAAAAACATTATAAAGCTTAGCAGCACGTTTAAAAAATAAACAAAAGTTGTTTTAATAAGCTTGAAAAGCTAGCTATAAGTTAGCTTTAGTTTAAAAGTTAACTATTATTGTTAGTTAAAAAAAAAAAGGATAAAAAATATTGTATACAAAGGTTTAAAAAAGTGGCCAATCTAATTAGGTGGCCAATCCAAATAAAAGATACGTTATTATTAAAGCTATTTTTTTTTTGCTTTTTATTTTGCTTTTTTAAAAGTTTTATATTTTTTAGTTTAAATTTTATATTTTTAAAATTAAATAACATATCCTACAAGCTAGTTTTGCACACAAGCAAGTTTCGCACTTTGGCTTGGCGTACCTTGTAGGCTAATCTATATGCAGGGGTACTTACTCCACTTTATTATAACTTCGCGAAAAAAGGTCGTACAATAAAATAATTAGTACTATTAGATTCACAATGAAATAACGAATCTAATGGTATTTTCTTTTATTTTCTAGCTATTTTATTTGGGCGTATAGCTTTAAAAAACAAATTTGCAGGAATTATTTTAGCGTGGTTTTTAATAACCTTTTAAATAAAATAGCTAGAAAATAAATAAAAATACTATTAGATTTGTTATTTTATTACGAATTTAATAGTACTAATTATTTTATTGTATAACCTTTTTTTGCGAAGTTATAATAAAGTAGAGTAAGTACCTCTGCATATAGATTAGCCTACAGGGTACGCCAAGCCAAAGTGCAAAACTTGCTTGTGTGCAAAACTAGCTTGTGGGATGCGTTATTAAGTTATAAGCTTTAATATTTTTTAAATTAGTTTTTAAATTATTTATACTATAAATTTTAAAAACATTTAATAATTTAATTAAAATAATATTATAAACTAAATATATTAAAAATTAAAATTTTTATTATTAAAATAGTTTATTGTTTTCGATTTATTATTTAATTAATTAGCTAATAAAAAAAGCTAAAAAATTAATATATTAAGCTATATTATTTTAAATAAACATTATAAAGCTAAAAAAATATATGTTTGTTAAAAAAAGTTATTTATTTTATAAAAAAGTTAAAATTTTATAGCTTAAAAAAAATGTAAAAGCTAATATAAAAAAAAACAAAAAAAAATTATATTATTGTTAAAAATGCTTAAACAAAGCAATAGCGCTATAAACAATATAATAATATTAGTTATAATATATATATTTGTAAAATTAATATAAATATGTTTAAAAAAAATTGTTTTAAATAAATAAAATTAATTTTAAGCGTTATAGTTAAATTATTATAATAATAATTATATTAGTTTAGTTTAGTGTAAATTAACGCTTATTTGTTTATAATGCTTGCTTATTAATTATGTTATGTTAAAAACTGTTAATTTAATAGATTTTGTTATTATAAACAAATTGTATTTCCAACGTTGCAATCTTTAAATAGGGATATACTGAAATGCTGTGTGTAGAGTTAGTATAATGCTTAAGAGGCATTAATGTATGGCATGCTAGAGGGTTCCACGATCCTCTGGGGATGATCGCGGCGAGTGAGACTGCCATGAGCAAGCAATAAGTCTTCTCCTTATAAAAGTGGTGTGATTCTGCGAAATATAGTCAAAGATTGTAATCCGTGCTCCAGCGTGTCTTTGAAAGAGTCGGGCGCATAGCCGATCTAATTCGTGGAGCCAAGAATATCACAGGTGAATCACGGCTTGTTACCCAGTGCAAGCTGGATGGCAAGGCAAGGGTAGCACAATTCTAGCCCCCTCCCAACGGTAGTGATGATGTTCGGGTTGGGAACTGACCAATATTTCGGAACTCGAAGTGACGCGATGGCCTCTTACTAGTAGGTTCCTAAGGGCATTCTCGGTTGCTCAACACTTCCGAAAATATACGTTGTTTTCTTCGTTCGCCGTGCCCCGATCAACCGGCCCTGAGCAATTCATTAGATCGAAATGGGATGAATGTTGCGGGCCCGCAGCGAAAACAAGTCGGGAGAATATTAGGCCACCCGCCTAACACCTCGTTACGAGGCGGAATGAACTGGAGGGCACTGGCTGGAAGAAGGCTGTTCGCCAAGATGTGGTACCACTGTCACGTTAGTAGGATTCAGCTGGGTCGCTAATTCTGGGTCCCAGCAGGGCGGATTCGACCCCTGCGTCCAAACACGTGCAGTTCAAAGGCCATCGCGCGGCGCTCTCCGGGAGGCACTGCTCAATATCACCTCATCAGCGCTTCCGAGTGTCATGATCAGGCCAAATATTCAGGTCATCAGGAAATTGGTAGGATTCCACAATAGAATCGAGAAACATGTTAGGAAAATTTGACTCATTGAAGAGGAATCATCGTTGGTAGGACTAGGTATATTATGTTGTTTATAGCACCGCCCTATCTCACGATGGCTTCTGTTTCATATCACACAATAACAAGTCTTGTTATACGTACAATCTCACACGCCATACGTCTGGACTCTATAAGTCGTCAGATCGACCATCATTCCTAGTGTCACCTCAATCTATCTGCAGAAACCTTTTACCTGCAATCATCCACATCACAAACCACCTATACCATGCAACCATCAATGCGCATGCACGTTGCCGCAAGGGTACCACCCCCGACAGCTTCAATTACCCATAGAACTGGTGCATTGGCCTCCAAGAGGTACGTAGTAATGCTGGCTCGTTTTTATCTAGACCCTGGGACACCAGACACTGACTCGTCATCCTAGAGTATTACTGCCAACGCTCGCCTGGTTAGGAGCTGCCTGTGCTGTCGGCCTATACGTGTCCAGGCAGCTCCATCAAAGATCCGACGGCTTTGATCGCATCTTCGCCCAGCAAAACACACCCGAGGTCGAGGAGGCAAGGAAGAGAGACCTCTTGGTCGAGACATACGGCGATCCCCGCAACAGTCTTTTGAACATTCTAGGGTGGACCAAATAATGACATACCAAAGTTTGAACATCTGAAAAGGGGTTTAGGTTTTTTTTTCTTATTTTTATTTTTATTTTTTATTTTTTTTATTAAATTTTTTTTATTTTTTCGTTGAGCATATAGGGTTGGCGTTTAACTAGGAGTCATAATACCATCGAAAGCTCTATACTATCGTTAGAATGTTCTGAGAGGCCAAGAACATATATGGACTATCGTATATCTTCACCTTCCCTTGAGTAGTTTAATTTACAGAATAAACAAAAGTCACTAGGTTGAGAAAACACCAGGAGAGATATAAAACCCCCGAAATACTAGCAATTCAATAAAGGCTTTACTACTAGTTTGTCTTCACTGGAGTAAAAAAGTTATTCGCGCGTTACCGGGTAATATAATGATGCTTATGTGTTGAGGACTAGCAGCCTCCAGCATTCCTACATTCTGATTCATTGAGACTAGTAGGACTTTGCTAACTGTGTTGAGCTAAGGTGACTGAAAAAAGTCCTTTAAATCTTCCCATCATCAAGTTTAAATACGGCGCTTCCATTCATAGGCCTGCTGACGACAATTGCTTCTTCCATATTCTGCTCGGCAATCTGTCGTTTAGAGTAATACTTCTCTACTAAAGCTGCCTTAATCTCATCTACCTTGTCCGCCGGTACGAGGTGGACACTACATCCACCCCAGCCAGCGCCAGTCAGCCGACTTCCGTAACTGCCGGCTTCGCGGGCGATTTGACAGATTTCATCAATCTCGGGGCAGCTGCACTCGTACACATCGCGACACGAGTCCTGAGTTTCATTCATCAAGCTTCCAAGTCGCTGATTGAACTGGATGGTATCATCTGGAGAGGGGGCGTGTGCGGGGTCCTCGAGGAGGGACAAGAATCGAAGAACTCGCAGGGCTTCGGTGAACACGTGAAGTGCTCTTTGACGGAGCTTGAAGTATTCTCCTCGAACAGGAAAACTTGACATGAAACGGGCTTTCAGGTCATCGACCGAGATACCGATGCCAGAAGCGACCTCCTCCACAGTATATCCTCCCTCTTGGGTCAAAGTCTTCTTAGTCAATTCAATTAACTCTTCAAGCTGTTCAGTTATCGACTTCTGGCTATCCTTGAAATAATTATCATGAAAGCCATGAATCGATACGCCTAGAGGGCCAGCGTCGTTGGGAAGCTCTGTGCTAGACGGGCAAAGCTTGGCATTCAGGTAAGCAGCGGCCATGCTACACTCTACCACCCGAAGGTTGTAGTGGATAGGCCCGGTAACTTGCTTGTTAGATGTAACATATGACTGAACAATCATAAAACACAGCTCGGGATTCGTCTTGGGGAAGAATACGGGCCGCGCTGATAGTGTGGGCGTGAACGATGTTAGTAAAGCAGACCCCCGTACAGAGAAAACGGATGCCGCCTGGTCCATGCTGTAACTAATTTGAGCGCATGCGACATACGAGTGGGTTTTAAGCAGAGTATATCTTACCCCCCAGAGTTGACGCCAACGGCGCGCTCACTGATAATGGCTACCTCGGTTAGATCCTTCTTGTCAACAGCAGTCTCTCCGTTCGCAACCATAATAGCTAGCGCACTGGTGGTAGTGACGGCGGCGCTTGAACTCAAGCCACCACCGGCGGGCACGGTTCCGTCCATGAGTACCTGCATGCTTTTAGGCTTGAAATCTGCGCCGTATTTCTTCCTTAGTAGGCCCAAGGCTCCCCTCAGCCCCGACTTGAAGTAATTGGTCCACTCGTGCTTTGTCGCATCGATCTCGACTTCTGAATAAGAAACATCGAATTCGCGCGCCGGAAAGCGTTGTTCATCGACATTTGCGATCTTGATCTTGAATGTTCCGTCGATAGAGGGGGTTACGTCGGTCGAAACGGCGAGTATAACGTCGGGGGTGATGGCCATGGGTAGGCATGGATAGAGAGAGTAATCAATATGCTCGCCGATGATGTTCACGCGACCCGGAGATCGAGCAACGAAATGTGCGGGACTGCCATAGCGCGCTCGGAACTTGTCGAGCAGGGCGTTCCATCGCACACCTTGATCTGCTAGAGCTTGTGCCGTGTAGATGTCGCTCAAAGCAGCGACCATGGGCACAGGTCCAGACATCTTGGGTGTGTATAAGCCACGAACGAAGGTCCTATCCCTCAACGCCAAGTCTCAACTAAGCTCCTCCTCCTCCAATGTGGGATGCGCGGGGAATAAAACAAGTTGAGCACCCCGCTTCGTAGGTCAAATTCCTGCCTATGTCTTCGATTTATCTGTTCCCTCGTAGAAACTATGATGTAGAAATCTAGAAGGTCAGGAGGTAAGAATTGGAAAATAATTCAATGGCGGGAATGCGATGAAAATCCGAGAGGGATGATCGGTTCAATTCCTTACGAGATGATGAGACCTCTGGCCAAATTGAGGGGCATTTTCACAAGCGTCACTGCTTTGAATACTCCCCAGCAGTAACTTACCCCTCCACAGACCCCAGTCATTAGCCCTGTCAGCGCCAACAGCCGCACCAGTCTGGCTTCTCTAGGTCCTACTTAGTAGCAAAGGGGAGTCAAGTGAGAGGGAACGCAGGTCTCACCCAAAACCCCCAGAAATACAATAGTTTTAAGTAACTAAATTTGATGAGGAAAGCCTCCCACATTTCCCAAGGTCCCTTTAGGTAAATGTATAATCAGGTATAGGTACGTATCTAGCTACCACGGGTTTAGGTCGGCAGGCAGTATGGCGGGTACCTATAGGCTATACACTAGCTATAGGCTATATGCCTCTAGCAGGTAGGTACATTAATGCTGCCTCGGTCTTATATTACCCCTACTTCTGCCCTACCTCCTCTCTGTGGGTACCTACTAATGGTGCAAGATAATAAAAATGAGCTAAAAGTGAAAACCAATAGCGCTGTTAGGAATCGAACCCAACTCACTACTTAAGTATTTAGTCAGACGGTAGGTAATAAGTATGCCTAGGTAGGTAGGGAAAAGAAAAGCTACTATGTAGATGCGTTTAAATATAGGTAAGTATACATCATACATATCTTTTAGCTTTTAGGGATAGTATATTTCCACGCCCTCGTAGATCTGAGCACAAGCCACTTAGATTCGTTCATATCTTCCCATTTCAACCACGATAATAAGTTGTCACATTCAAGTATAGAGCAAAAATTACAATAAATGAAGACTGCTGTGCTATGTGCCAGGTGCCTCTAATATCTAGAGACTATGGGGGAGGGCACCTATTATTGTTTTTCCCCCGTACCTAAGCGCAATGGTATGCACCTCACCGCTATTTTTTCGTCCGCCGTTATCTATTTTCAGGACAGAGGCAATAGTAGCACCGTTTCAATAGTAAAAAAACACCATTCTGTATACCACGGCATCGTATGTTGGGGAAATTGGGAGTACAACAATAGATATATAAGCAATTACTGAGATGCTGCTTGAGCTATTGACAACAAAGTGAAGCTAGGTGCCTGTAGGCATTTCTTGATGTGCTATTATAAAGCACGTGATAAATAGAGACACAATTGTCCATAGGGACACGTCGTTTCCTTCAGCTCCCAGATTGGATGAGTGCCTAAGGTTTCAATTGCGACTATTACGTAGAGGCATTGGGCCCTCAGCGTCCAGCATAAAATATAAGGCATCCTTTCAAAATATAATAGTGAATCTAAGTGAGATGACAAGCCATAGGAATGAGTCATCAAATAAGATGGAAACCCCGGGCCTTGCACAGAACCTTTCGTCGTGAACGTATTATAGAGGCCAATGTATAGTTACAATTAAGTGCTCGTGACGATTTATGTAACTCCATTTGATCCTGACAGGAATTAGACATACATAGCTAAATGCGCCTGCAGGCAGATGATGCCGCCGTATCCGTGGGGAATGAAAGCCGAATGCAGGATATACAGGAAATTTTTTGATTGATCCCAAGACTTTTGGACACCTCTCAATGTCTCATCATGCCCCATGTATTTTTGCCTCCACAAATGGTATGATAGAGAAAGGGAATAAAGAAAGCAATACAGAACGCCGAACGCGTATGCAATAAACCCCTCCAACCCCCCACCCTTCCCCCTGCTCCCTAGAAAGAATTAGCCGTGCAGACCACTTGTTCGTGACCGCATCAGTTCCCGACGCTTTTTATCCTTTTCTCCATCCCATACAAGGAACTCGTGTAGACCCGCACCAGTGGGTACCATTGGTAGAACGGGGACCTTTTTATCTGTCATGACTTCGAGGAGAGCAGGGCCGTCTGAATCAATGAGCCACTTAAGGCATTCCTGAGTGTCTTCGGGCTTGATCAATCTCCTATGTTGGACACCCATAGCATCCGCGAGCTTCATGAAATCGGGGTTTTTTTGGTGGGTATGCGCATAGCGGTCTTCGTAAAACAGATTTTGCCATTGAGTGACCATACCCTGCTCCTCGTTGTTCAAAACGATAACTTTAACGCCGATGTTAAACTGGGCAGCGGTGGAAAGTTCTGTGAGGGTCATGTTGAAAGAAGCATCGCCGTCAATATCAACGACTAGCGCGTCTGGCCGAGCAACTTTAGCACCAATTGCTGCAGGCAAGCCGTATCCCATAGTACCTAATCCCCCAGAGGTGATCATTGTTCGGGGATGACGCCATCTGAAGTGCTGTGCTGTCCACATCTGATGTTGCCCTACTCCAGTCGTGATGATCGTCTCGTGCTTTCGGTTAGCAGTAAGCTCACTGAGCTGTTCAATAAGGATTTGAGGTTTGATCATTCCTGGTCTCTCAGTACGTTCGAAGTCGCTCATCGGCCACTTCTCTTTCCAAGACTTGATCTTATCAAACCATTCTTTGCGGTCTGCCATAGTAGTTTTATTTACGCGTGGGAGTAGCTGTGCTAAGTTCTTTGCCACATCTCCCTCAATAGCTTCAGTTGCCTGAACGACCTTGTTAATGTTCTTCGGCATGATTTCGAAGTGAACAATGCCGCCACGGCCCTCTGCTGCAGCAGCTTTTGCGCCAGGGGCAAATTTAGAAATGTTGAGTGTGACACGGTCGTCAAACCGGCTACCTAAGGCGATGATAAGATCGGCCTCTTGCATGGCCATGTTGGCAAATGCAGAGCCGTGCATGCCGAGCATGTATAGAGACTTCTCATCTAACTCATCAAAGGCGCCCAAGCCGTGTAGGGTAGTGGTGACAGGAATCGATGCCTTGTCTGCAAGTTCTTTAAGAAGCTCGGGTCCGTTCTCCGAAGTTATAATGCCCTGGCCAGCATAGATTACGGGTCGCTTCGCGATATTAATGAGTTCCCCAACACGAGAGAGGGAAATGTCGAGCTGCCTTTGTGTGGCCTCCATGGTGGCACGTGACGCAGCACTCGGCAAACCAGGCAAGGCAGATGTTGTAGGAATCGCTCTTCTCAAAACGCTAGCGGTGACATCTTTGGGTAGATCGACAAGAACTGGGCCGGGGCGCCCAGACGTCGCGATTTCAAAGGCTTCGTTTATGCGGCGAGGCAACTCAGCAATATCCTTGACCATAACGTTCCACTTAGTGCAAGCTCTCGAGATGCCAACGACGTCTGCCTCCTGGAATGCATCACTACCAATAGCGCTGGTGACAACCTGGCCGGTAAACACAACCATTGGTGTTCCATCCGACAGGGCATCTTGCATCGGAGTGATGACGTTGGTGGCTCCAGGGCCGGACGTGACGAGAACGACACCTGGTTTACCAGAAGCGCGAGCGTAGCCCTCAGCCATATGTCCAGCACCCTGTTCATGCTTCGGGAGGATGAAATCGAAATGTTTCGAATTGTAAATAGCGTCGTAGACGGGAAGGATAGCGCCACCAGGGTAGCCAACTGTGAGTCACCATAAGACAATGCCCAAGCCGGGTGTCTGGGTAAGACAACATACATATGTGTTTGACGCCCTGCCTCAACATCATTTCGTGGAAGATCTCTCCTCCAGTTTTCCCGATGAAGCTACTTCTATGTTAGTTATAATCCCGTATTTAGCCGTCAAAAATTGAAGAGACATACGATTCATCTATTTCAGAGGCACCTGAATTGACCAATGGCTGTACATGGTTACGGTCCTTTGCGTCGGCAACGTTGAACGCGGGCGCGGGTGTGTCTCTCGCTTGGCTACAAATTCTACAAGTTAGACGTTGCATTGGTTCACGCAGAAAAATATAGAACGAATGAGGCGAAGCCAATTATTTTGAACCTACGGGGTCGATTGCGCCGCAGTGGTCTGGTTTCTGATAGCGCTGGGTGGTTTCGCGGTGGTTTGTAAGGCCGAGGCTACAGGAGAGGCAGTGAAAGAACGTTGGTTATGTCGTGAGGCTTGCGTCAGGGCCCTGACGGCCTTGGCTGCTTGTCTTGACCGAAGCATTGTGTAATTGAAGGGAGATTTGGGAGATTTGAGAAATTCGGTTTAGGAAGCCAACCAGCAAAAGTGCAAGAAGCTGGGGCGGAAAAAGGCTGGCTGAACAAGCAGCACCAGGTGAAGACTTTGTAGCTTCTCGTCGCAGAATGTGTCACAGATATGAAATACAAAATTCTAGACACCCTGGAATATGATGGTGGGAGAATGGGGATATTTTGGTGAATCGTCCCAACGACGTCGACAATGCAAGGAAATAATAAAGTCTATCACGAGGGTGGTGAGTCGAATGGGAAAATCCGTCGACAATCCATTCAGCGATTTTCGGCGCCACCAGAGCTCTAAGTTCTGCTACCTACGAATATACCTTGGGTACTTTCAGATTCAAGACGCTGTGGGGCATCCCCACAATGACTTATTTTCAGCCAACCAAATAGTGGAGGCCCGCTCTGGTACTGCGTAGTGCAGCTTTTGGCGGCCTTTGGTCCAGCAGAGTCCAGGCTCTATCCGGGGCCCTGTGCAGTGAGTCTGTGCAGGCTCGGCAGGGCAGGTTGTGGGTCCCGGCAGCTGCAAATAACCATGAGTGTGGCAACTGATGGCGATATCGGCTTACCCAGAAAATCTCTGCCACCATGATTGGCCCGGCGCATGTGTAGCACAGATTGTTTTGGCTAGTTTTAGCGGTCTGAGGACTGGACTGACTGGTCTGGTCTGATCAGCTATTGTCTACCGAAATTTTCCGATTTCTAAATAACCTTCTATAACGGTTCTTCTCATAAACTCTAAAACTTGAACACAACCTTATGTAGGTGCCTGATAAAGATACCTAACCTTCAACATATACATTAGGTCTAGGCAATGGGCATGGATGTAGGTAACCTACTAGTGCCTATAATGAAATCTGTATATACAATCGATAAGGTTCGCCTTGTCTTCCAACGACTACAGAATCTTCAAGGTTGTGTCCGACGCGTGGCCGTTACAGCTAGTAACGTTGCCTAGAACCTCCCTAACGCCGTATCACCGGTCTTACCCGAAACGGCGGACAGTGAGTTAAGCGGCAGTACACTACATACATGTATAAACCCTTTAGTTCCGAGTTGCTGCATGCCTGCTCGTAATACAAGTCGACAGACCACTCGAGTTGAATGTCTCAATCCCGCCACGCAGAGCAGCAGTCACTACTTATTCCAATCGACATATTGGCTTACTACGTACGACTCAAGGACTTACTAGTTGACCGACTCATACTAATCATCTTCGAGGCAGCATCATTGTCATACCTTGATTACACATAAATCTTTAGTAACAGTATCTTAACCCTCAATATTAAACATCAATTTCACGACTCTACATTCTCCGAGTCTTACCCCTCCCACACGTCATAGCTAGTACATGCCAGCCACTTGTTGCAACCTCAATCGATACACAGTTGGAACCTGCCTGGCTCAAATCCTCCAACAACTCCATAGCCTTCGGCAACGACTTCCCTAGTCCTGCGAAAGACCACATATATGTGCAATTCTAACGAGACTTGACACCAGGGAACTAGCCTTAGATGGCGATGACTGATGGACGGGTATGATTACGCAGTAGTCCTAAGAGGAAAGAAATAAGAAAAAAATATCGCTCGGCGTCTTGGTTCTCTTGATTTCTTCAGAACGGAGAAACTAGCCCTACCAGGAGGCACCTAACTGTATAAGGTATTGTTTTTTATATGACGTCCACGAGAGCTTACCTAAAGCCAAAAAATAGAGTGCTTAGAGAGGTATCATGTTAGACGTTGTGATTGGTCCAACTGCCCAATAATTTGCCTCTTTGGGTTCCGTCCAAACCACTCCACACACCATGGTCCCGCACTGTACCAACCTCCGTATTAGGTACTTTAATGCCCCTACCTATATCTGTCTACACGTGTACTCCAAAGAATAGCACCGACCACACGCAAGGGATATTGAAGTCAACAAAACAGCTGTATTTTATATTTTGTATTCAAACTTACTACTATTTCTACCCTATAGGATAAGTGCTTACTGGTCACCTTACATCTGGTGCGACCTTTGCTGACCAGGCTTAAAAGGTCACGAGCATCAAGATGCTCTCTTATTGTCTGTGGTTGTGATACTCTTGCTAGATCGTCAACGGCTTCATGCGAGCGGGCGTTCTACTGCTTTAGTTGCCGCTTCAATTCGTGAGCTTATTATCCACCACAACGGTTCGAGACGAAGTGTAAGCCAGCCTTGAGCTAATGGCGTGTATAGATAGGAAATTGTTGTTATGATGGGCATATCTGAGCTCGGAAATTGTTGCACGATGTTGGGGATACGGTGTATGCTGATGGAAAGTGGTGAGCCCCCGCGATATGGTTACCGAAAGATCTCCTTCGCTCTGTGCCTTGGTCTTCATTGGTTCATCAAGAGTTCTGATGTTGAACGAGTACACAAATAAGATAAGCATGAATTACATCATACCAAGTCCGACTACACTTTCCAGTGTATCTATAGCCACTGTGTAATGTGTACGTACTATTCACCTCGTGTGCTAGTCATCGCCTTCGGTTTCTATATCACTCCAAGGGGATGGTGGTAGAAGCATATATCAGGCCCGAATATGAAAGACTCCAGACTGACCGACTTTTACAGCTCCACCTGATCTGATCTCGTCGCACTACAGCCGGCCAATTGGCCTAAGTACAGGATCCTCAATATTAAACTTTTGCCGGCATGTAGTTCGAGCTTACCAGCGGACGCCAAAACTCTGCGCTTGGTTAGTCTCGCTGATCAAGATGTGCGCAGTCGGTCGCTCTCCTGTGTCACGGTTGAATACGGGAGTTCTTCGAAAGTCTAGTTGGAGCTGCTGCCAGAGCGAAAAGCAAAGACGTCTTTCGAATGGGATGACATCGGTGGTTTAAGTTTAATGTGTCACGCCCTTCTGACCTACCCGAGCACCTGATCGTAAGAAAGCGGAATAATTCAGGTACATTCCAGTTCACACCTAGCGAAGTTGGATCTATTCACGGGGTCATTCCATTCAAGTGTGTGGGGGGTGCATATCTAAAACAACAGCGGCAGGAATATCTCTAGGTCTTGTACGTCGAGGAAAAGGTCCCACCTCTCGAGGATACACAGGTATATTGGACTTCATCTCAACGTTTCGATTACAGTAACTTTATACGTATCGAAAAGCACGGTGTTAGCCGAATTGCGCGGCGAAGGGCATCAACAACTCTAACGTTGCTTCCAATTTCGAGACTGCGCAATCTTTCATCGTGCCCCTCCGATTCTCACAGGGCCCCAAAAAGACTAAATATCTGCTCACCACAGGATAATAGTGGTGGATATATTTTCTCCGATAAACAAAAGAACGCCGATTCTGCATCGATATGTCTAGATTGTATGTTGCTGATTCTCTATAAATTAATACTTGAAAGATTGCAGCGTTCCTCCTTCGCTTAGTTGAAGCTAGGAAGTATCCTTGTTAATGCCTTTGACCTTAGCGGCTCAGCAGACTCGACCTTTCATACCAGAGGCAGAGAAAATGGGTCATAATCTGTCAATAACACCTCAATCTCTGGATACTGAGCTCTTGCTCGGCCAACTCCTCCAGAATGGTGGATTTGTGATCTTTAGGTGTCTTCCTCTACGAGACGTCGGCCGGCTTCCCGTGTTCCTATCACAAAGACCACAAGGGGCAGCATCACAGATTTTTCAGCAAAGAATTGAAGATCTATACATGGATATAATCAAACACCAGGGAGATTTCTAATTAGGCTTCTCGAAAAGAACGCTCCGAACGAATCCCTAGGGGCAAACGGAGCCTCCGAAGTGAAAGCTCGCACATTCTTCAAATTTATAGTCTAGGATGGGTTATCTTACGGACATGCGTAATCTACTTTGAAATCTGTGTTAGGAACACGCTTTTTGGGGCTTTCAGCCAACCTTCAAAGTTACCTCTCAAGACATAAACGCAATGGCGAATTTCATGGATTATATACCAACAAGAGAGCCTCGATGATTTAACATGGTGGAGCCCCAAACAACGAGTTAAGGGTAAAACAAGTAGCAAAACTATAGAGAGCACCATAGCTAGAGAGATATTATTATTAGCAAGAAATATTAGAAGAGGCGGTGCTTTATGAGTTCTCCTTTTACAATTGCATCGCCAACTTAAAAAAAAAAAACCCCCCTAAGCTAATCATCAACCTACTAACCTGGCACTTGCTGCCGAAGACATGTTCATGGGTTGTAAGTGTACCGGAGCTCACAGGTATTTTGCATACAGATAACTTTGGGCAAGATCTGGAAACCAAAATACTCCGTAGGCTACCAAGGCCTAAGAGCCATACATCGTGTCAGGTCACTTTCGTCGCCTATCGAACAGCTTGGTATCTGCATTAATACCTAGCCAAAATGAAATCATGACATTTTTCGTCAATAAGCTAGCTCAGATACTTCTCGAATGTAGCCCACAATACTATTTGTCATTACAGCAGGACTCAGAAGCCGTCCCATGGCTCTGGGACAAAGAGACCCTCCCCACCCCCTAACGGATAGCTCCCGTGTCTCAACACCTTATCCGCCAGCGATGATTTCGCGCGAAAGCTTAAACTAGACGTCATCCTTTTTCGGACGCCTATGTCCCCTATCTATACACTCGATACTACCTAGAAACAAGATCGTATTCTTTTTTCATGCATCTCTCCCTCTATCTCCAGCCTCCGAGTGTCAAGAAATTCAGCGTCGGTTAGCAGGGAACCCTATTGCCAGAAAAAGACTTAGTTTGACCTGATACATAAGAAGCTATTCTCAATCGCTCTTAGGAAGTTGGAACGCCACGAGCACACTGACCTGACGGACACTAAATCGAAGAACATATCAAAATTGAGTACTAGGCCACCCAGCCGTTCTCGATATCGGCAATTCGGACGAAACGCCTACCGATAGTAATACACAAAAAATCCGTTATGACGACATTTCCTACCTCAGCCGTATGGCGCCGATTTCATCATTGCTTCACCCGTACATCCTTAAAATCTGTGTAATATACCTCATTTCCAACACCTCCGCAGCCTGCAGTGGTGTGTGCCCCGACCAGCTTGGGAGCTTTGTATTGGCTCCATGTGCCAGCAGGAAGCTCACAGTGACAGGGTTGCCCGCGGCCACTGCATAGTGAAGCGGTGTCCCGGTGTCAACTGTTCGTCTTCGTCTCGTATCATCGCGTGGCCGGGATTTCGGATCTGGTTCCATCTCGTTCACATCGGCGCCATGTTCAAGCAGTATTTTCATTATCCCTATCCTGTCGGCGTCCTGACGGTTTGGGTACGCTTCATTTATCGCTTTACTCGAAGCGCTGGCGGTAGAGTGTAGCAGCATCGGGGTCTTCGGATCAGCACCATATTCTATAAGAAGCTTGACGACCTCTGGTGAATGCAAGCGAACGGCAACCATGATAGGCGTGAATCCGTACTCGGTAAGGTTTGGATCCGCCCCATGTTCTAACAACCAACGACAGAGCGGTGGGTCTCCAAGAGCTGCGCTGAAGGAATGTGAGTTATGAATGGTTGGGGCTGGGATAGCTGGAGCTTACCGCAAAGGAGTCCAGAAATGCCAATCACCAGAAGCGCTGATGTAGCTGCGATTGACATCCCAGCCATGCTTCAGGAGGATATCGCATTGTTCAATAGAGCCTGAGTTAATAACAGCGCAGACGAGGGCATCGTCAATAACGGCGCCCTGAGAAATAAAGAAACGAGTAACGTCGGACCAGCCGTGGGCAGCGGCAGCACGTATGGACCGATCGAGGATGGTACTGGCGCCTGGAGCGGCTCTCTCGTGGAGGGGGACTGTTTGGTCGTGGCTCAGTAACAAGCTTGGCAGTATACTTTCCACGGCGTCAAGATTGCCGACAGCGGCAGCTTCTTCCATAGCGTGAATCCTTTGGCATCAGAGATGATGGATCGTCGAAAATACAGTCACATGGAACTAGAGCGGGCAAGCGAAGAAAGTGCGCAACGATGAGGCAGGCAGGCAGGTAGGGACATGGAGCATGAGAAAAGATATGATATTATTTGCGGTCAGCAGGCAAGCCCATGTCATATCCGCCTCGATTGCACCGACAGAAAGGGTACCGGCCACAAAGATGGAGAGGGAGTGGAGAGGGAGCATGGGCAGGGCCAGCGGCACAAGCACGGACAGAACCACGCAGCAAAAGGGCCGGCCAGTAGTGTAGTAACAGCGCGTAGTAACAGCGGCCGGCGCTACTCGCCTAGGTAGGCAGACAGGCAGATAGGCAGGCAGGTAGGCAGGTAGGCAGGTAGGCAGGTCGGAGGCGTGGTAGCACGGCACAATGTAACGTGGGTGCTGACAGCCAAATTCCCCTGATTCGAAACATAGCGAGACTGGACATCGTCATGCACGGTACTTTACCGGCATGTGAGCCAATGCTCATCTCCAGCCTCTACGTAAGCTGGGATAAGTTGATCTCGGCTATACCGAAGAGATGAAAGTCCTAGACAGTATCCTAGATAATGTCCCAGATAGCCAGTATTCTGTGTAGTAAATCCACCAAACGTCAGTACGTGTTGCTAGAGACGGAGTGATAATTATGGCGTGATTACGTGATATAGTTAGTCGTAATCTGAATAGTACTATGTAGTACAGACTTATAACGTGGGTACATGTAGGTAAGTGACCCATTTTGGGGGGAAGGGGGTTGCAGATCAGCACCCAAAGTATTGATTGGTGTTGAGTACGTACTATGTAGAATACATTGATGGTAGGTAGTGTATACATGCACCTCTCGAGTTTTACGTTTACTGGTTACAAGTTGGGTAGAAATGAACTTTGGTATTCTACTACCCTCGACTACCATCCATCCCTTCGCCCATCTGGATAGGTACACTTTAGCAGTACCTGAACTTAGTTAGGTACCCCTACCTACATAGTAGGTACATAAGGTATGTAGGTTAGATACCTATTTTGTAAGATAAACCGTACAGTATAAAGGGCCTAGAAATCTTTCGGGGAACAAACCCGCGCGCGCGAGAGAGAGAGAGGCGTGTGAAAATGTTGTGTAAGATACCTAATCGCCTGTGACTGAACCCCTCATTTTGGAGATGTCTCCACTACTATCCCCCCACTATCACATTCTTACCAGAGGTAAGGCTAAGGTACCTAGCTACCTACATTACCCAAGACACATGAGACGTCCGTCCGTGCGCGAATCGGTACACTTGGGTTTTGTGCGTTTTCTACTAGTAGTAGAGGACATGTAACCGGTAGGTGTGACAAACGAAACACATGCTTGTCTAATTAGTTGGTATCATCAAGTAGATAGATGCGTGGGATTGGTGACCTAGCCTCGGTACCTTCTTTCTAAACCCCCTCATAAGCGGAGCTCTCGGGAAGCCAACCTTCTTCCCCCAGTCCTATGTGAGAGGTAGGTACGAAATAAGGTACCTATCTATATGTACTTTAGCTTATGATGCACATGCACCATGAGGCTCCGCCAATCAAATAAGAAGAAACACTTCGGACTGCCGGACTATGGCCTGGACCTGGATACCTCCGATGCTGACAGCACTTTGCCAAGAGTGGATTCCTCAGAAGACGATTTTGTCGTTGATGCCACTGCTGATGGCGATGAAGACGAAGAGGAGGAAGTTGGCGATGTGCAAAGCGAACGGGGTGGGGATTGTGGCGGCGGCGGCGATGACGACGCCGATTTCGATGACGATGACTTCGATGAGCCGCCAGCGCGTCGCAGCGGCTCTTCAGCCGCAAAAGCAGCGAAAGTTGCAAAGGCAAAGGCAAAGTCGAAGATTACCGGACCCCCCTCCAAACAGGATCAGTTTGATAAATCGGAACACCCCTTCGCTGAAGTACCGCCATACCCGTCAGATCCCGGTCAGAGGTGGACGAGGACTTATCTAGGGCCGATCAAGAGATGGACGCGATTTTATGAATTGATTGACTGGTGGTTTGGCGACAAGTCTGACCATAGGGCTATTCTCGACGGCTACCTAAAATTGTGGTGGCACCACGAGCTCATACCACCCAAGCTAACCTCCCAGTCTCGCCTCCTAGCCGCTCAGAATGGTTGGATGCCTAAAGGTTTTGCCGACCACCAGAGATCTAAATTTCGTCAATTGTACAATGACCGCTTGGTACATCAGTTCCGGAAACAGAATTCCACTCGCATCGACAAAGATAGAGCCTTTCGTTGGTTTGTTCCACAAGCGCAAGGAGAACTAAGCCTGCTCTTAGGCCATGTCTCGGATCAAAAACTGTACCGTATCCAGTACGGGGAGAGTATTTCCTTCTCTGACACTGGCCACCCTATTAGTAATGTGGACGACGAAGAAGTCGTGGCCGGAGGCTGGCTTCTCGACGTAGGAGGCAGTCCGGTCTCTATGGCATGGGCACCCGCGCAAGGGCAGGTTAACCAGCTCTTGGCAATTGCAGTCACTCCTTTTTCCGATCAAGCATACTACCAGAATCTCAAAGATGCTCCTGGGGAGTCGGAACAGAAAGAAGGTGCAATTCAAATCCTAAGCTTCGAAGCAGTTAAGGGTCGCCAAGGTATTTTTCGGCCCTCACGACGTGCCCCAGGATTGGCCCAAGCGTTGTGCTTCTCATGGGGCCGAGTGTCAAGGATGCAATGGTGTCCCGTGCAGCTTGGTACCGAAGATACCACCCGTCTGCTGGGTGTGCTATGCGTCGACGGCAAACTTAGGATAATAGGTATCCAGATTGCTTCGGAGAGCGATGAAATATTCGGTAAGCTTTCTATACCACAATTATTTAAATCATGGCTTATCAAAATGTAGAGGAGATTGAGGAACCTATGATTACCCTTGAGCCACCCATGGAGTATTCAATTGAAATCACTTGTTTCACATGGATCAATATGAATCGTGTCGCCGCTGGTCTATCTGATGGGTCCGTAGTGGTGTGGTCTCTTTCACCTCCTCGAATCCTTCAGCGACATCCAGTTCATTCCACCGCCATCACAGATATCGTCTCTGGCTATCCTTCTGATCCCTTCATTGTGTCAACTATACCCATCGGTGGGGTCCTAACCGTAACGGATTTGAGTCGCCCGAGCGGAGAAACGACATATCACCCCAATATGATGGTGTCACTTCAACCAAATCTTCTGACCTGGAGTCCCCATCTTAGAGGCTATGCTTCAATGTGGCCATCGGCATTCGCAGGAAATCCAAATTTAACCTTCTTACCTACTCGAGGGTTTCCTGTGTGCCGCCATTTAATTACCGTTAATGGACAACCTACTTGTATTTCTATAGGCACCTGCCATCCATACATTATCGCTGGGACCACGGACGGCAGTATATGGATGTTTAATATTCTACGCAAACTCTCAAGTCATAGGGAGAAGACTCTCAAAGTGAAATTGTTCCAACATGAATTCCACGCTCCACCATCCTCGACGGCTCAGCTTGACGAAGGAGAAGCAAACCCCCGGGGGGTGTCTCGAATCCTACACGGGTTTCTCCCTGAACCCAATACGCATCCAACTGGCGTGAAGATGGCTGAGACCCAAAGACTAAACCGTGAGAAGAATGCGAAAGAAGGTGAAGCCAAGAACAGAGGCAAGGTGAGAGCAAAGGGCAAATCGGCAAAATCACAGCCCATGACTTCGGGCCAACAAGACGGTGAGGTCGACGAGGAAGCGGCCATGACCTCGGGCCCCGGCCCAATCGTGCTATATGAACCCCAAACTCGCATCACTGCCGTGGCCTGGAACCCGAACGCAGAGTTTAGTTGGTGGGCCGCGGCAGCCATGGGATCCGGACTGGTGAGAGTCATGGATGTTGGGGCTGAACCACAGGCGAAGCAACAAGATGATGAGACGTCTGAGCTAGACGAAGAAGATGAACATGGCCCTAGTATGGATGCCGTGGGAGAAGACGCCGACGAAGAGGATGTGGAAGAGGACGGTGATACTGAGATGAGAGACTGAAGGGAGCTGCAAAGAATACAAACAAAGAAAGGGTGCTATATTAGCTCACCATATAAAGCTAGGTGCTCATATATTAGTAACCATCTGTATCTATATCGTCATGTCGGCCGCTAGAACGAAGTGAGCTGGTTCAAACATGAAATTTGGACATGGCTGCAACTTTCCCTAAAATTGGTCGAGTTTACGGTTTTATTACAGAGGTTTTCTTTTTCTCTATACTAGTTAGTTGTTGGTCGGTCTATGGCTATCTAAGTATGAGTGATTCTAACCAAACTTTCTAAGTATTTCTACGGTTTAAAGAGCCGCCGCCCTATATAGAACACCGAGCCCCTAGGATACTATGATGGTAATCAAATGCCTTCGCCATACCTTTAAGGTGGGATGCAGCAGCAAATAGGATAAGAATATGGAAGAGCTGGTGCGAGTGTCCCCAGATGTCGAAGGTTCCCGGCGACATTCGCTCGGGCCAACGTACCTTGCAATCCTGTCAATATTCATTACCACATTAATTTTTGGGACACTGGGTTGGTTGCTCACGGCATATAAAAAGGCTCCGAAGATGTAGAGTGCACCCTGAAATAGGACCCAGTTCAATCCCATCCGCTCGTTCAGGGAATAGTAACCATAGAGCGTGAGCCCATGGCAGACGGGGACGATACCCGAAACTCCTAGCCCAACAAACATGGCAGCTCGATACTGCGCCAGTCGGAGTCAGCTATCATCTTTGTGGGCCAGATCCGGGGCGATCCGAAGAGGGGAACGCTTTTAAAACAAGAAGGTAGCCTGAAAAGAAGCCTCTGTGCTCTTGAAGTGAAGGGGCAAAGCCACAGGGATTACTTACTGGACGCCACCGAGGTGTCCGGAACCGCTCAACCCAGGAAACAACACCACATCCGAGGCCAAGAAGGAAGATCTAGTAGTCAAGACACCCATGTCAGCACAGGCTCGATTAGTCCTTGCCTCGTTTGTTTCTTTGTTATAATCCCATGTGAAGGGCAAGATTAACAGTCCCTTTCTTTGTTCATCAGAAAACTCACTCCGTATAGATATACACTCAGTAACCGGGGTTTACAGAAGAGCCCGTAGTACAACGCCGGTACATAACTGCCAACGATCAAGCACACAATGCCGGAGTAATCGAGCTTATTCCCCCACTTAGCCACGGATTCGGAGTGATTGGACAGTGCATGGTAGGCGGCGCTCATGCCCAGGCACAGCGCAGCGCCGCAGAAGAAGCAAACGAAGACGAGCTCGTCGGTGGGGCTAGCGGTCGGGTAGCGCGGAGCGATTTCCGTGTAGAGGTACAGAACCGCAAGAGGCACCAAAATCAGCGAACCTGCGGCGTGAGTCCATATGTTCACGCTCTCGTTGTGCACGCTGAAGGTGCTTAGGAATGACGAGATGTAATTGTTGCTTGCTGGACGGTAGCCTGACTGGATGAAAGCATTATCGCGCCGCCAGTGCGGGAGCTCGTCCCAGAGCAGCAGGAGTGCCAAAGACACCTTTTTTTCGGCTACTATTGCGGCGTCTGTAATTGTTGATACGGCGGATGAGGCGCGTCGCCTGCGCTGTCGTGACTGAATCGGCTGGGGCGAGGCCATGGGGTAAGATAGGAGATGGAGAGTAGTTGTGTAAAGGAATAAACTAGGTTAGGCGTAATCTATGGGCACACGAGGTAAAATGGAGTAAATATAGTAAATTCAAGGTGGCATGTGAAATGTAATAATGACCCCGAGTATTACCTAGATTATCTAGATCCTGTTAGTAGTCGAGGTCAACTGTTGAGGTTGAGAGAGTGGACATGTACGCCAGACGGCAGCAGCTGCAACTAACATAAGCCAGGGGGGCGGCTTTAGATTCAATAAATTCAATAGATTATTCATCTCTGAATATTTTGGTTGAGGTTTCTATCTTGCAACCTAAAGGTTGTCTTTTCTTCCAAATGTTCCAGCATATTTCTTCTGGTACTGTCTTGGTAGGGGGGATTCTAGATCCGGTTCTACCAGGCTCCTAAAGTACCAGAGAACAAGCCTAACAGGAATAATACAGTCTATGACGGCGTTCATTGTGCGAAGACGCGATGACCTGCAGTTGCAATGACAAGTGTATTGACTGCTACAGCAGAGACATCCCATACCCAAGCAACATAGCACTCCTACCACCCCTGTGATAAGTCCCAACCGTTCCGGCGATCGTCATACCCTATATCGGCGCGACGGCGTCGCTCTCATCGTCGTGATCTCGTTATTCGTCGTCAAACTTGGGGGTTTATTTCTTGCCGCTCTTCTTGATACCGCCGCTAGTCAGAGGACCTTTGCCAGCCGCTTTGGCAGCCATCTCAGCGCGGGCCTTGGCATCTTGTCGCTTGTCAGTCTTTTAAACAAGGTAGAAATTTCCACTAGTTAAGAAAGTCTTACCGGCCTTCTGCTTCTCACGGTATGCAATATCGTCATCGTCCATTTCCTTCTGTTGTTTCTTTGCGGCCTTAAGAGGCTTGACCTTGCCGCCTACCAGGAATGTCAGTCTCGCAAATGAATGCATAAGCGCGGGGCATCGTAGCGTACCCTCTCTGTTCTGGCCACCCATGGTAACTGATTTCTGAGATGATAAGAAGATATGAAGAGTGAATATCGAGTAAGAGGAGAAAAATAAAGGAACTTGTCGCAAAACGGAGTCGCTGGCTGGATGGTCTAGACAAGAACCTTGGTGGGAAGTGGGTTGAGATGGTCAGGCAAAATGGGCCTAAATAGAATGCGGTCGCGGGGCTCTCAAGCTAGTAGTGCCTTATCACTCTGATTATCTTATCTTATCAGGTACCTACTACAACAGTGTCTGTTTGCAGTATAAATTACCTAGTACATTAGATACCTAATGTACCTAGTACTATGTATGTATATAGGTAGATACCTTTGGTACCAAGACATGCAATCCGTGCTTAGACTGTAAAAATACTGTGGAATAGCAGGGTTGGTAGGTAGTCCGATCGCCGCTGTTAGGCCCTTGCACCTAGACCAACCTTCGAACTCGAATCATACATTAAACGCAACACCGCCTTGTTTGATCACCTCGTCACCGTCACCTTGGACTCGCACCAGAGCGTCTCAAAATCCATCAAAACCTAGAGATATTTACATCTCCCGCCTACGACACCATTCTTGCACTAAGCCTTCGATTTGGCTTCATTTTACTGTAATCGACTCGAAGAGCATCGTAATGCAACAGAGTTAAGAGGACAAAACGCATCCCGGTTCGGCCCAATTTCTTGCCACTTGACGTGCTGAAGTGCTCTTAACTGACATTCTGTTTCCCATCTTAAAGATCGGAAGCGATCGCGCCTCTGTGCGTCCTTGCGAAAACAAAGTGAGCAAGCAAGATGGCGTCGCCATCCAGTTCCGATGAGGGCGAGATCATAGAGAGCCGTGTTGGAAACCCGAAGGCAACTTCACTGCCTCATATTGATGGACATGGTGTTGACCGTATGGACAGAACTCGAGCTAGATTTTCACGCTCAAGATCCCCAGACTATTTGAACGGCGTGAGACGCCACCCTACCACTTCGCGACGAAGCCGCTCGCCCCGCGGCCTAAAGCGATCTAATGATGACCGTGATTCTTATCGCGGGAGTCGCCTAGACCCCGATCCCCGACGCTTCCGCGTCCATTACGAAGACTCTCGCGACAGCTACCGCCGTGCTCGTAATTCTTACGACGATGAAGATCGCCCGCCCTCCCACTCGTCGGCTACAAATCTGCATTACGACGATAGGGATCGGAGCTATGGCCGTGATCGAGCCAGGGATCGAAGTGAAGATCGCGACCGCTATCCCGACAAGCGACCAAGAAACCGCTCTCGCTCTCCGTATGTTACTTCGCGAGGAGAGCGAGATCGAGATAACTACCCAAGGAGAGATAAGAATCGGGTGCGGCGAGATATGGATCGAAATGGCGCCGATAGTACTAGGTCAAGTCATCATCAGAAAAGTCCACGGCCCATTCAAGACTCCCCAGATGCTTCTAAACAAAGATCTACAGTCAAGACTTCGGATACTACCTCTGCTCCATCCGATGCGAGTTCTACCCCCAAGAGCTTAGATAACACACCCGCGGTTCATTTAGTGAAGGCTCCTAAACATCAAACGTTTCTTGAAGACGAAAAGCCCGTCGATATCGATGCAGAAATAGAACGCCGTCGTCGTAGGCGCCAAGAACTCCTTGCAAAGTCACGAGCAACACCGATGCTAGTGCAAGCTCTACAGTCGTCTGAGAAAGCCAACGGGTTATCCCCGGCCACGACACGAGGAAACACACCACTAGCTACCGAGGCTAATACTCCACAGTCGAGTGAGAATGGCCCTCGTTCGGTTAACGTACTCTTGCTAAGGCCATTCGCAGCTTTTTCATCCCCCCGTTCACCGGGTTTACAAGAAGGATTGTCACTTGCACCACTTGACATTGCTAACGACCAAGAGCTTATCAATACTCATGGTAATCCGAGAAACGGTGACGAGGAAGACGGACCTTCTGCTGCAGACTATGATCCCACAGCTGATATGAGAGAGGATGAGCTAAGGGACGAGCGTCGCAATGGTCATGTCGGTCCTCATGGGGAGATTTTGCAGTCCGACCAGAAAGCTGAGATACCACCAGTCCATGAAGAACAAAATTCAAAGAAACCGGTGGCTGACGATGACGATGATTTCGACATGTTCGCTGAAGATTTTGACGAAGACAAATTCATTGTGCCGAAGACCGCTCATCTTGACATCAATGCAGATGATCGCAAAGACCCCACCGCTTTAGCACAGCCCAACGGAGGTGGCATTCTAGAGGGCGATGACAAAGATGGTTACTATAAGATCCGCATTGGCGAGATAATGAATGGTCGGTATCAAGTTCAATCTACCCTGGGTAAAGGCATGTTTTCGGGCGTGGCTCGGGCTGTCGATATCACTAACAAGAAGCTTGCTGCTATTAAAATGATGCGAAATAATGATGCCTTGAGGAAAGGGGGCTTCACTGAAATCGCGATTCTGCAAAAGCTTAACGACGCTGATCCCGAGAACCGCAAGCATATCGTGAAATTCGAGCGTCACTTCGAGCATAAGAGCCATCTTTGTCTAGCCTTCGAGAATCTCAGTTTGAATCTGCGTGAGGTCCTGAGAAAATTTGGCAATAACATTGGTATCAACCTGAGTGCGACTCGTGCCTATGCTCATCAAATATTTATTGCACTGGCTCACCTTCGCAAGTGCAGTATCATACATGCCGACCTAAAACCGGACAACATTCTAGTAAGACCTAGTGAGTCTCGTTGCAGCGAATCGCAGCTAACCTTGTGCCAGGTCAATGAGACTCGCAATGTCCTCAAAATTTGCGACTTGGGTACAGCTATTGATCGATCCGATGCCGCAACTGCGCACACCGAGATTACTCCCTACCTTGTCAGTCGATTCTATCGAGCACCTGAGATCATTCTCGGCATGCCATATGATTATGCCATCGACATGTGGTCCATTGGCTGTACTTTGTACGAATTATACACCGGGAAAATCTTGTTTGCAGGCGACAGTAACAATCAGATGCTCAAGGCCATTATGGAAATCCGTGGCAAATTCAGTCCCAAACTCTACAAACGTGGCGAGATGTCGCATCTGCATTTCGACGACGTTGGAAACTTCATCAGCGCCGAACGAGATAAAGCACTTGGAAAGGTACGTGGCATTATATTTCTTACGCATTTTGTGATTCTTCATTTTTTTCCACCTGCAAAAGCATATCCCTGTTTTTAATCCCTAGTTAGTCGGCAATGAGAACTGGGCTAGATGCACACGATTCCGGGTTTCTATAACCTGAAAATTTTCTCCGACTAGCCATGCTCTAGGTAGCCTGTCCGCTCCTTTCGAGAGCCGTCTTGGAGCACCCTATGCCGTTTTTTAGAAACCCCCCTAGTGTCTGACTCCATATCCACGTTCGTTGTTATGCTATACACTGGATTATGCCCGGTTTCCCGTTCATATAGTGAGTTGGCATAATACTCCGACTCACTACTCTTCATATTATCAACGCGTCTTTATGCTCTCACATGTCTAAATCCAGTATCCAAATCCTAGCTGATGAGTGCTAATTGATTCGATTCGTCATAGACAACTATCCGCACCCTCGCCATTGTTAAGCCCACGCGCGATCTGCGTACGCGCCTCATGGCCGCGTCAGGGGGAATGACTGATGTAGAGTCTAGAGATCTGAACAATTTCATTGACCTACTTGAGCGCTGTCTTACTCTCAATCCTGACAAGAGAATTACCCCCTCCGAAGCCTTAAAACACCCTTTCTTCTTGTCTAAAGTTGCAGGACCCTTGAGGTAGCATCAAGGGGCTCTGCCGAGAGCACTTCGTGAGAATGAGACTGTAGGTAGTAAGCCAGATACTAGCTGATCCATATAACGGGGCTTCTATAACAACCCCAGGGCCTCTATTTGGTTCTGGTAGCAGCACACTACGCCATCTGGATCTTGGCGTACTATATTAGTCGTCTAAGACCGCTTCAAGACTAGTATATTTCAATACCCGGTCCCCGGTGGTTTCCCAAATGTATCTTTACAATTCTTGCCAGGCCGAGGGAGACATTCTATCTAGGATAGATTATAAATAGAGATACATACGAATAGACGAAAGTTACGCAATCCAAGCACCAATCAACACTTTCATTTAGGTGGCTTCTTTTACTCTTATAATGGTGCACAAAGCGCCTCGGGATTCCTTTATTGTATTAAGCACTATAGATAAAACAACTAGTAGGGATAGCCGTAGTATATTCCATTTGGTGGTGGCTAGTACATTAACACGGGGTTGAAGACTGACCGTGCCGATGGCCCAGAAAAAGGATTCGTCCTCCAGGAGTTGTCTCATGCATATCGTTTCCTTTGAATATGCGTCCTACGGGATCTATATATAAATGCGTGTGCATGAATGCCTGTAGCCAGGGTTGGCAAATTAGTTACTACTAGTATTTTTTCATTTTAAAGATTTTTAAATAACTTTATAAGGAAATTAAATATAAATAAATAAAATACACCATTTTAAAGCCCTTTTTATAAGGAATTTAATAGTATAACTTTTATTAGTTAAAAGTGGGTCCTAAACATATAATTGCTTGTAGTACTTTTGTAGTATTTTTTTAATACTAATTTACTATTTTTATTACTAATTGGCAATTACTAATTAAAGACCCACTTTTAATTAAAAAAAGTTATATTAATAAATTTCTTTTAAAAAGGGTTTTAAAATGGTATATTTTATTTATTTCTAGCTATTTTTGTTTAAAAGTTATTTTAAGTACTACACTAGTACTACAAGGTACTAAAATCGTGTTTTAGTAATACTAATTGCCAACCCTGCCTGTAGCTACGCGAGTAGGCCCACGGGATGCTTAGTTAATAGCACATGACACCCTCCACGAATAAATCAATAGCATCTTTCAATCAGCCCAGACAGCCACAACGCAACAAAGAGATCAATATTTGTTTGGCTCTGACCGTGTATCCCTGGCGAAGAGGCAACGATTGATTTATCGATAGTGCTTTAACGTCATGAAGGATCTCCGTGAGACCCTAAAGTTCCCGAATGGTTTAAGGCGTGGTAAGCTGTTTGTTCTATTATATATATAGTCGTGCCTCAAGGGCGTGTCATATCATAATCCCATTTCCACTCCTAGGAGGAATATCATGAAGGGGCAATGGCTACAGGTGAATACACATACAAGATTGTTTTGCGCTCGGGGCTAGTCCACCGGTGCATCTGCTGATGATGATATTTTCCCTAAGAGCATGGCACAAGGGTGAAGGAAATGGATCGCACAAGGCTACACAAGCAAAACAGGACAGCGCACTGGGGTTACTGTCCAAGCTGCCGGGGTGCTGGTGCAGTTGTTTGCTCGCTCCCTCGGCAGAGATGATTTGCCACGAGACCGTCCATTGCTATCGTGATAATTGATTAAATAGCTCCATGGCCATGTCCGTGCTTAATGTCCGGACCTACAGCATCATGTCCTACATGGAGCCCTCTAAGCTTTCAGGCATATATTCATTCGCGTACGGCCTGGTCTGGATGTTATGGCTGGTCTCTTGAAGGTAATGATTATCGGAAAGCCACACGACCAACATATTTAATTTATATTCGATGTGCCGACT
The DNA here is from genome assembly GCA_022495195.1 of Xylaria digitata. Classification (NCBI taxonomy): domain Eukaryota; kingdom Fungi; phylum Ascomycota; class Sordariomycetes; order Xylariales; family Xylariaceae; genus Xylaria; species Xylaria digitata. The sequence continues at coordinate 68,236 of MU377077.1, forward strand.
ACAATTTACTGCGTAGTTTCGTCTCAGTGTCACGTTTTCTTCCCAAGCTATTTTTTTTTTCTGGAATGATGCAAACTGACTCTGTACGACGGGGCTGTGTGGGTAAATACCTATGTAACAGCCTGTATTTTCGTGCGATCGTCGCAAGTGATCTCATCGCTTAATACTTGGTCCTGAGTTGGTAAGTGGCGGTCTTCGTGTCGTCTATTACGGAATACTCAATACTTTCATTATATCCACGTAGCATCAAGCAATGGGTGTCCAGGTGGTCAAACTTGTCTCCCCTAGCTGAGTGGTAAGACGTTGCATGAAGCATGAAGTTGGCTTACGCTGTAGTCCACCTCTAGTGACAACTTTGGCCGAGAGCATCCATAAGCTATGGTTATCTCATATCACAACGGGCAGTTTTTGGATTGGGGCCACTATTTCGGCCACATCTCATTGTCCACGGGAAATTCACCGCATGAACACCAAGTATGGAGACACGAGAGTGGATTGCTCTGACATGCGATACCTACAGCTTGGGCTAAAATGTATTTTCCTGTTCATGTGGAGACGTCGATTCAATTTTCTTCATCTAGACGTGCATAAGGACAGTCCAGGTCACGGAGAACCTCTCGGGGGTTGGTAGACATCTCTAGCATCAAAAACCTTGCTGCATCTTTGTCCCTAGTCAAATACTTCTCTGTCGTTCTGGTGCTCCTTGCATAGGACTAGAATCATTCACTAGCCACGGAGCACAAGTCCATGGTATGCTAAAAGTCAAAAGTGGTGGACCGACTACCTGAAAATTTGATCGGCTAACATAGGCAAAGGGGAGGCTAGAGTAACCACCATCACAGTCTGTCCGCTACTCCCTTCCTCCCCTTTCCTCTCCCTTTTTCCTCATGTCGTCATGCCCAAGGACCTCATTGGCTACAAGATGCGAATATCTAAAAGTCACACCGTCTTCTAGTAAATGAAAGTCAATGGATGTAACTAATTGCTAGTATTGTAGGGGCGGCGAGCTGGATCATAGGCACACCGCCGATGTGAGACGATGACGCATAGTACTAGAGGAGAGGATGTTCCCAGCCTTCCCGATTATCTATCCATCCTGGTATGTTAGCACAAGGCTGACATAAAAGCTGTTCCTATAGCAAAATGTAGTGGTCTAGACCCAAGCACACTAGTTAAGTTACATAGCATGCGAGACCAGTACACAACGGGACAGCACCACTGTGTTCCGGTACACTACGTGTAGCTCACTGTCAGTATCCGTCCCTAAAGGAGGTACGACAGACATCACAGAGTGGCAAATGGCTGGAAGATGATCGTCCTAGGAAACAGATGGGAGGCTGCCGGTTGCCGTGGGCGAGCGGGATGTGACCGGAAGTTGTAAGACACATTTAAGCTTTTCCTCTCATACGCCGCCCTTAACATACTCCTTTATTGTCAGCCGGAGTGAGTATTGCTTCACATCGCCATTCTCGCTTCTTCTGCTGTGCCTCCATTGATAAGCAATATCGTCGGGGGGGACGAGAGGGCGATAGAAACGTCGCTCGAGAGGTTTATCCAGGCAATATTGGATGATTGGAAGTTGCCTGGCGGACCCAACCGACGCAAAGACATATTACAACGGCTGTGACACGCGTACAACCAGCCGAGCCACAAGACATAGACCGTACAAACAAGCGGGCATCGGATGATAGAGCACACCTGAGATTCGCCGATATAATGCCTAATTATCAATAACTAGGTGTATATACTGACCAATAGGTATATCCCGTCTCGGCCAAGCCCGCTACATTGAGGGCAATGTAAAGCCCAGGGATTTAAACCATCTACTAGTAAGTATTGGTGTGATATTCAGATGTGTGAAGGAGATCCTGGGGCCGCCACTATTATCGGGTATGACTGGGAAATGTAGTGCCATCTATCAATGGACACATAGGAAGGCATTGAGGTTGGCAGCTGAACATCGTCTCCCTAGCGCGCGGCAGATGATTGGGAGCAAGCGCACTTGATGTGAATAATAGTGGCTTGTGAAAATTATAGTAACATTCCAGATAATCGGCTGCCGGGGCACTCGTTGTGTTTTTCGTCCAATCCGAACCACCGATGATCCCCATGGATTCTCCTTGGAGGCCGATGAATACTGTATGCGGGCAACCGAAGGAGCCGGGCATGTCAGATCTTCGTTCTAGGACACTGGCGGACCAGGCAGGTTCCGCGTCATGATGCTCTGGTTAGACAAGGCATACGTCCTTCTCTGTCTTTACGGTATAATCACTGGCACAGGCGGACAGTTGTAACCTTACACAGAGAGAAACACTACAGATAGAACAAAGCCTCCCCCAATTAGGGGTCGGAGCTAACCGTCTAACGTCTCCCGCTGATTCACGAAACAACGACTTACTGCACGATATAGTCACATTGAAATTCAATATTGGCAAATGGCGATCATGTTTATGTGGGGAGGCTGAAGACGTTGTCGGCCCTTAGGAAGGATCAACACCATGCAGAGCCATGTTTGATAGCCGAATGTGCTACCCCTTCATCGTCCGATCTGCGTCCCAATGAGTAAGCCAGATGCTAGCAGGTAAGAGATCTGAATTCTCACATCAGCATCAGCGTCCGAGTATATTATTGGTGCGCAAGGGCCAACGGCATACTCGGCCGCCAAAATCGTAGTATCACAAGGTAACAAGGGGCGCTTCCTTGTGGTGGTTTATACACATACATACCAAATTAATTTGGTCAGATTTGATTAAAAAAAACTACTCTACGTAGTACAAATTTTATTGCGTGATACGGTACTGTAGATATCGGGTTCAGCGATATTGAGGCATTAACATTTCACAATCCTATCACGTGGAAAGGCGAACTGCAAGCAAGCAATGCGTATGAGATGGACAATACTGGGCGATACATAATAGAAGACGCTGTGATATACAATATACACCATGGCATCCACATCCCATAGTTGTTTCATCCAAATGAGCTAATAACTATACCAAGTAGTGGAGCATCGACTGAAGAATCAGATCTTCCATCATGCTGGGTCTTGACATCAAATACTAAACCAAAACAGGCAGTTAAGAACAATGCTGGCGATCCAGGGGAAACGGCATGCATCGGTTTCGTTGAGAGAAAAAAAAAAAAGCAAGTAAAAGCGCGACAGTGACGAGATTTTACATTTCGCGGAGGAACACGCGGGGGCCCGGAGATTTGTTGCTCGTTACAGAACTGGTTGCTTACATCACAATGTTGCTGATGACGAGTACGATCTGCGATTCGTAGACCAGTTACTAAGTGTAGTAGTTGCCGGTGATGATTCTGTTTCCCATTGGACTCGCTCATCACCAATCGTAGGACGGCGGCATAACGCGGTAACCTTTTCTTCTCGCCCGATATGCGCCTCTGAAAATACAATCACCGTTCCTAAATCAATGAGTGCACGGGATCAGCGTCGAGATGAAATTCAAGCTGCACTGCGACGCCATAACCCCAGCCGCCATCTCATGCTGATCAAATACTGGTCCCTTGGGCAATGCCCTACAGTAGGATTTAGACCAAAATCATGCGCTCAGGCTTGGCGTCGGCGAGACGCGAGACTTACCCGCCGTGAATGCCCCATACTAGCGATTCGATTAAGCCATCTATGCAAGAGCGTTTGATGTAATGGAACGCAGTTTGAGAAACGTCTGAGAAATGGGACGACCTCGTGATGTGGTGGTGACTCGTGTCCTGGAGTGTCCGATGTCTCGGACGTTTCCTTTCGCTGGGTAACAGATGCTACGATATGTGTATGGAATGTACGGGCGCATCACTGTGATGGAAACGACCATCCGGCTTTGCTATACCTACTCGATGCCTGGATGTCTACATGATCGTTTCTACTAGGTACGCTAGTTTACTGGGTTCGTAAAAGACTTTTGCGAGTATTCGCCCCTATGGCGGCGTTTATGTCGCCGAAACACCCCGTGAGCAAGAGCAAGGACAAGCAACACTTGACTCCCTCTTGTTGTTTTTTGTGTTTATTGTACGATCGAATAGCCTAAAAGAGTAATTGGAGCGATGTGAGAATTTGGCGGTGAGTTTCAACCACCTTATTTACCACAATCCACTTCATATACCACTCATCCTTAGCATCAACGGGAGACAAGTCCACATGCAAAGGGATTGCTCACAAGGCGTAAACAGAGGCAGACTATAGCATAATTATACCTCTGCTCACCTAGTGAGACGCCTTGATTCTAGTCTTTGTCTATTTGGTGCCATTCTTCAAACCAGTTACTAGTATTACTCATAGAGTACTGTGGGTAAGCGCTCTCATTGCTATGCAAGAATTGGCGAGTGATTCGCTTAATACGGTGTCCATCTCATTCTACTATGTAAACGGTCCGCATACCTTGGCTTCCTTCAAAACAAAGTCTTTGGCCTCCCATTGGTCATATTTGCCCATCCTTCCCACGGGTTGGAGGCCGACCCCCGGCTTGTACAGCCTCACTTCTCTCTGTATATGCGGGCTCGTCAAACCAATTTGTGATTCCTTGCAAGGCTGTTGCATGCGATACGGGCGGGAAGACTCTGGCAGAACATGTCTCATTCCCACCCACGTCGGAGATAGGAGTGTGGTTCATCTGGAATAGCCAATGGCAACACAGCAGTAAAAAACTGCAATATCGAAGCTGGGACTCCCACTGGCGAATCAGGGCATCAGGTGGCTGCACGCTAGATGGATATCATTGGTCATACAAACAGCTGCATGCAGCATCTCCCGCCCACCCTATGCATTGGAATGTACATAGTAGTCTTGCTGGCACAAGCAATGCCTCTTGCGGAAAGGATTGGCCGGCTGGTTCGTCGCCCGCAGGCCTGTTCCAGGTGGCTCTAGCTGGAATTACCGTGAATCTTTTGCCGCTGACCGAAAGTGCTACGCCTCAGGGCCATTTACTGCAAATACGTAATTCAGCTCTCGAGTGGAAGGGTGAGACTGGTGTATCAATATGGCACAGGTGGCATTGCGAACACGGCACGTTAGAGTCCCGAGAGGGAAGAGGGAAACACCCAACTGCTTGCTCAAGACATATACACAAGAGATGTAGCTGAGTAGGACTCTCTCTAGACTTACAAGTACATTCCGGATCCCTAAATTGAGAATCCTAACAGCCAATATTACTATACACTACTAGCATAACTGGTAGGCGAGCCAAGGAAGGAGAATCCTTCCATCTAAAGATCCCTACTATGTACAGACAATTCGACGTTCGGCTACTAGCTTACATACTGTAGTAGGAGCAGAAGAACAAGAGGATGATGATTATGACAAACTCCTGCACTACGTGGTAGCTAGACTAGGTACCAACACAAGTAATTCGTTTCTACGTAAAAGTTATTCCGCGAATCCGCATTCATTATCTCGTAGATGCTTCAGCACTAGTAGATTTGAGCCTGGATCCGAAGCATATCCTGCGACGGAATACTGGGGAGAGCGAGGTCTCAGAAGCCTCGTCCTACGACACCTTACTTTATGCACCCCGCCAAGCGCAAAACATCAGACGATAACGAAATAATAGCTTCGACAAACCATAGATACTAACGAGCACAAGCCAGGGACAATGTGGTGGATTAATGATGTCAATTCGATAATACTAGTATGTTTGCTATGCGCAAAATAATGCGACCGAGCTAGTATACACCTTGAAATTGCGAGTTTGCCTATACACTTGGTATGAATGGATGGATATCAGCTTTAAACTACCATAGTACTACACTACTAGTATTATTTCTCAGACTTTGGTGGCGTGGAAACTCATGTTGATTTTCGCCGTTAGCCGTTCAATAGTGCAGGTATTGAATCGCCTAGGGCAGAAGCACAGCACCTTTTCCTCCTAGTATACTACCTCCTGTAGGCATGATCCAGATTCTTGTTGTGAGGTGCTTACACGTCAAGCGCCCGGCAAACCTACCTAACCTAGCGCCTAGGCAGGTCGAGATAGTGTGTAGTTGTAGGTACTAGTAGTGTAGTGTAGTGTAATGGTGCTGCGATCCAGGCAAAGAAGCAAAGAGTATGCGAGTCACCGGGGCTGCCGGCTGCACCAACAAGATGAAAGGGATATGGAGTGTCAGCAGCCACTCACCAGTCAGTGACCAGTGTTGATTCATCATACATAGTAGTATAGTAGAGGTCCTGGAACAGTGTCCTGGATCTGGTGACTGATCATACGAACACAAGCCCCTTTTCTTCTCCCAATCTATAAATTTTTATTTTTTTATAATATTTCATTTTCGTCCCCTTCTCTGGTTCTTGCTCATCTGAGGTGTGATAGATTACAATCTCTACAGTACAGTACTATCTAGTGTAGTATGTGTGTATAATGCGTGTGCACACCACTTAGTGTAGGAATTCTTCACTCTCCGCCCACCGCCGTTGTCCACTCTCGTTCATTAACAGGGGCTGAGTGGCTCGGCCAACTTTTTTTTTTTCGATTCAAAATTTTTTTTTTCTCTTTCGGGGCGACCATGACAGACCATGACCACACCAAGACTTCACTACTGTCTAGGGTGTGGTATCAAATATTGGAACATGGCTCGTGGCCAGAATTGGCGCACACCAAGGCAACACCGCTCGACTAATAACAGCAAGCGTCTGAGTGGATTATTATTTTCGTGTGTCAGACACGATCCTTGCTCTCGTTTCCTCGTATTCCATGTACCAGGTACATTATTTCCGTATGTGTCTACTATGGCGGAATGTAGTCTAGATACAGCAATGTTATACATTATGTACGATACTGTGGGTATATGGACCCACTCGCAAGCCTCGATTATTGCCCCTGTCCTTGCCCTGGCCATTGCCCGTCCAGTGCCCCCCGTCTTGACTTGCTCATCCGTTCGTCTCCAAGTGGAGCGCCCTACTAGTACTACTACACTACATGAGCTAGTGTACTAGTGTAGTATTATATGTACTTGTGTATACTGGTACACAGTGCACTCGACGCACTTGGACCCATTCCTAGATCCATTCCTCGACCCTCTCTTGCCCATTGACTGGACCAGAGGCTTGACTGGAGCAATCCGTGCCACTAGATTTACAGTGCAGAGCTGCAATCAAGCACAGTATACCCTGGTATACTACTGTACACCGCACTAGAGGTGTCCCGCCGATGCCCACAGGAATAGGCAGGCCGCCTTTACGGCTAGCGCCATCGAATTTTAATAATAGCCCAGGCGTGCGTGTGTGTGAGAGTCTGTGTGAGACCAGGGTGGATGATGTGGATGATGTGGATGAGGTGGATGAAGTGGCTGTTTATTACACACACGGTCGCGGACTGTCGACTCACTCGCTCACCAGGCCAGCCAAGGCGAAGAAAGAAGGGTTGAGCCATCCAAACGACCCAAGACAGACCCTTGTTCTATACAGCAGGGTACGTACTAGGTCTACTACGGGTCTACTACACTACTGGTCGTAGTATTACATTACGGCGGGCGTTTATCCGAATATCATATCTTATATCCAGCATCCATCTACACTACATCAATCTCCCACCAGCCGCATCTGCATGCCAGAGCTGCTGCTGCTTCAACCCTCACGACAACTCACCTCGCTCTTTACAACTCACCACAACCATAAACATCTTCCACACTCACGACAGCGCCAGGGAAACCCGATGATAACTCACCGTTGCTGAGTTATTTCCCCCCTTCCCTCTTCCCTCTCTCACCTTCTCCCACCGACGTGCCGGCAGTCATCCAGCCGTTTGCATTTGGTTTTCTGGATACCCCCTTTGGATATTCGACCCAAGGAGCTTTTCCGTGGTTTTCTTTTCTTTGGCTGTCTTTTCGGTTTAGGACGTCGTTCACGTAGAATACAGACCGTCCTGTCTCTTCTTTCCTTTGCTTTCTTATCTAAGAAAATCAAGGCCGGTTTATTTAACAAGGGACCATCATCATCCAGAGGATACCATGAATAATGCAGCAGTTTACGGATATCCCACGCCCCCGGCATCACCATTGTACGACAGCAGCAAACCCACGTATCTACAACAGCCATTTGCGATACCGCCAGCTTGTCCTCCACGCTACATCCCGGTTGCGCCGGAGGAGAGACTAGGGAAGTTTCTAGGCGAGAGTCTACAATTAGTAAAAATCATCGGTACTGGGGCCTACGGGGTAGTTTATCTGGCCATCGATATCACCACTCGCACCCAATACGCCGTCAAGACTCTCAGCAAGTTTAATGCCGATGGATCCCCACTTGACAGGCGACAGCTGGCCTTCCAGCACCGAGAACTTCGACTTCACTACCTTGCTTCCGCTCATCCCAATGTCGTTTCCATGCATAAAATTGTCGACGACCCGGATTGCATCTACGTGGTCCTGGAGTACTGCTCGGAAGGTGACCTGTTCTTTAACATAACAGAGTGTGGTCATTATGTCGGTAAGGACGACATGGTCAAGAGTGTTTTTCTTCAAATCCTGGACGCCGTTGAGCATTGCCATGCATTGGGTATCTACCACAGGGATCTGAAACCGGAGAATATTCTTGTCTCGAACCGGGGCGATACCGTGAAGCTGGCAGACTTCGGCCTGGCTACCGCGAATGACAGATCCGAGGACTACGGCTGCGGATCGACATTTTACATGTCTCCAGGTAGGACATCTTTGCTGCGCGAACCAGCCTCACCGGTGGATATCAACTAACTCTTCTCACTCGCTATAGAATGTATGGATCCTTCATCCCGGAGACCTTTTTATTACTGCGCTCCCAATGATGTCTGGAGTCTTGGTGTCATCCTGGTAAACCTGACGTGCGGCCGTAATCCATGGCGACAGGCGTCGTTTGAAGATTCCACATACCGTGCTTTCACCAGGAGCCAGGATTTTCTGAGGACCATTTTACCGTTATCTGACGATCTCAACGATATCCTGGGCCGCATCTTCACCCGCAACCCAGATGAAAGAATTACGTTACCAGAACTGAGGAACAGAATTTTAGCTTGTTCCCAGTTCACTATCCCGGCGACGCCACAGGTAGTACTCACACCACCAGCAACGCCTGAGCCCACTGATTACGTTAACCGCGAGGACACCATTAATACCATAAGCTACGACGCACCACTTTCTCCTGCTAGTTCTGACTCGGATGGGGAGTCTACCTGCTCCTCGGATGAAGGATCCCTAACATCTAGTTGTTCTACCATTGATGATTTGGACGACGAAGAAATCTTTGAGATCCAGAATGAGGAAATCCCTGCTCAGGAACCCCAATTATTCGACCCAGAGGAGCCAAAAATGCCCTTCTCACAGGAGTTCGTTCCGCAGTATGCTAGATCCATCCATGGAGCTTATCAACCTTGCAACCCCTGTACTGATCCAGCTCTGGTCCAACCTAACTGCACTCCAAACAAATTCACCCTCCCCTATTTTTGGGATGTGGTAAATCGGTATGCGCAGGCACCGCAATTACACCAACCCAATCCTTTTCATCAAGCCCAGTTTCCCCTATTGGCCAACTTCCAAGGTTTCTATTAGCTCCACCGAACTACCTGAAGTGTAACTGTCCTAGTTCTGGGACATAGTTCGCTTCAATTTCATGTTGCTGACCCTTTTGGACTACTTTGGAACCCATTGGAATAACCAACCAACCCCAGAGTCTCTACGCTCCCATATGGTTCCTCCTGGGCCATAACTACGATAAATACCAATGTTTTCTATACATGTTTTAATAATCGTCGCTAGTCACCGGCGATGATACCTGGATGACTACACCAAAGGATCTCAAAAAGAAAAAAAGTCTGGGACTTCTATCGCTTTATTGTATCTATTCCGACCCAATTTCTTTTATGTTTATTACAGCGTGGAGTTGGCGGGATACTCGACAGTATCGACCAACGAAGACGTGGAGACCGCAGAGTCGAGGAACTTTTTTTTTAATTCTTGATTCAGAAACGAATATGTCCAAAGCATCGTTATATGGCGCAGGATACGGCATTGGATCTTTTCCCACAGACTGGAGCGGCTTTGCTGATGTTTAATCTGCCAACCGTTGGCTACTACACGGTTCCGACTATAGAGGAGGACTCGACACTTTCGCTTGGATGATACCACAATATTTCTTTATGGAGTGTTTGAATTACTATTTTGATACACGAGCCAGCGAGGCTCTGGACGGAGGGCGGCATGGGATACGACACTAGAACAGACGGGTCAATAGCCCATCGACGGCGCACATCATCTACGACGAGTTGGCGCGTTAGTCTCTACAATTACGTTACGTTTTCTACGGTGGTGGACGCTTAGCCAACGAGCCTAGCGAGCCCCTGGGTGTGCAAGTCTATCTCAAAGAGTAGACTCTACACAGCCCAAATACAATGAATGTTCCAGCGAGTCATCGCTGATATATACTTTACCCTTCTAACGTCTCGGGACGTATTTGCTACGGTGTGATATGTACGTGTGACACGAGTCTTCATATTTCTTTATACTTCCATCGTAGTTGCTTGATTTCGCAGCGAGATATCTCCAACTCCGTCTCGCCCACGAACCGGTTTGTTCAGCAAAGAAAGAAGCCCGTCTGATTTGCTAGCAGCGGTCGACGCCACCCGCCTTACTTTGGCAAAGCACGTACCATGGGCAGGGCTTACAAAATGCCTTAGTATTGCATGACGACGTTGCATCGGGGCCTGTGTGTCTGCATATTTCTTACTGCGTCCGCCCAATCTCAAGCCAGTGAGCCGCAGTCGACTACCGTCCAAAATGCAACGCTAGACCGACTGACTGCATTAGCCTGGGCTTCCACCTCCCCTCCCCCCTTCTTTTAGTGCAATGTGGTGGTGGAAAGCTAGAAAACTTCATGGTTGGGTTTGGGTATCTACTGGTGCGATATGTCGATACTACCCTACCTACCAACCCTTGCACCGTTCGTAACATTATAGTCTGGTCATAAGAACCACGAAATTTGTCAACGAATACGGAAATGAGACCATCGAGATAGAATAAAATCTCGGTTGCCCATAGTTATTGGGCATTCATTCCCAACATATCAATTTCGTTATTCACCGGTGTAATAGCTCTTATCCTTACTGGTGCACGATTCTTTGACTAGTCATGGATTAGTTCGGCTCGGAGTAGAGCTAGCTGAAGTCTACGCGATCACGTAATAGTAGGTAAAGAGATAGATTGTCAAGATAACAGGCAACCAATATAATCCTAGTTGGCTGCAACATTGGGTCAATTTTCACTTCTTTGCACGCGCGCGCGCAACTGGTGCCGGTTACTACTATAGCTGCAGGCTGTCATCCTATATCGAAGGGCAATATTGGTTATGGGACTACCACAGCTCGGCTCTTACTTGCTTCTCGACGGCTTTGGTGGTTGGTGCTGGGCTATAAGCTACACCACTGGTTCTCGTCAATCACCGACAAAATGTCTACACTCGGCCCCTTCATCAGGTTGATCATCATTAGTCGGACTATGAAGGGCTCGACTTTTATTACGCACCTGCATATACCGCATTGCGCGGCGTCAGGTTGCAGTGCAGCAAGCGGCGGCAGCAGCAGAAGGAGCAGGAGCAGCAGAAGCCGTGGCTTTGATAGGCATTCGAAATATAGTAGCATCATCACAGTAGCCTATCTTAGATCTAAGCCTATTATTATTAGATCCTGTGAAAGGGACGCATCCACTAGGACTCTCTGGGTAGTAGTAGAATTGCATAGAAGTGTAGAAAGGGAAAAGGGCATGAAAAGGGAAGAAAAAAAAAAGGACAACAACGTCGGGCCATTCATACCCACCCATCCACCCACCCCGTCCCTAATGATACAGTAGCGCGCTCCCGATGCATTGGTGTGTGGGAATCGCTATTCTCATAGTGATGTGATTGCCTATGCTTGGGAAGAAGAGTGAGCGAGCGAGCCTTGCTGTTCTCATTCTCGAGTCTCTTGGCCCCCGTTTATTCTTCCCTGATTTCTCCTCCACCGGCGACGCACCTCTGGGTCCGGGCGAATCAAATCTCCGGCGGGCTGAGAATGGAGATCTATGCCACATGCGCATCGACGCTTTCGGGGTGTAAAGGGGGGCTGGTACGGTGCTGGCTGCCCTTATCCATCAACATGGAAGAGGACCCTGTTCCGCGTGGTTGATTGGGTTGGCAGGCACATGGCGGTGAAAAAAAAAAAGGGACTCGTATTTCCGGGCCCCGTTCCATTCCCTTCGAAAGGATGAAAGAGAAAGAGACAGGCTAGAGCATGGTATGTGCGTTAGAGAAGGCTGTCCTCAACTTCCATTCAACCCTAGGTCAGAATCCCACATCTGATCCGCCCCAGGACTGCTGATCCAATGACAGCATTGTCCGTCATCCACTTAACAAGCTCATAACGGTGCGAACGCTGTCAATTGGGGGGAGGGGGAAGAAGAGTCCTACAGTAAGTCACGCCCTTGTCAGGAATATGTAATAATAGGGTGGCATCGATCATCGGACCGCTATCAAGAATAATTACGCTTGACCCGATAGGTATGTTCATTAATCTCCATTTCGTCGCGGTTCTTAAATCTTCCATAGGGCTGCCTATGTGAGAGCCTACCGTCAAATACCACGACCTGGGATCATACCCTCCGGAGCTATTTGCCATGGCCTCATCAAGGCTCAAAAGTCTTCTAATGATGGGGGTGTGTGGGCACCTCGGAGGAGACGGGGACCATACGTAGCGGTGCGCGGATGTGAGGCCATCACCAAACATTAAGGTTTAGTGTGTGCCTCGTGCCCCGTTATGGTGGTACTAGTGAATGGTGATTTGTGCGTCGGTGGGGGGGAGGAGAACATGCAGAAGTGGTGACGTGGTTGCACCCGATAAGAGAAATCGACTGCAATAACAAGACCCAAGGAGATCTAACCCAAGACGATCTAGTCTACTCCTGTCGACTCTTCGAGGGTCCGTGATCCCACCCTACTCGGTAGGTTTTTCACTACCTGTTAGCAGTAATGATAATCTGTAGATGTTCGATCCGCCAGTGAGAACAAGATAGGATGATCAGCTTCTATCTAATTATAAGGAAAATTCGTAGGCACCTGATCATGCTTGACTGCGTGTCATCTCCATGACCACCCTTCCACTTTTTTTTTTCTTAATTTTCACCGGGAGATTGAGCTCATAATGGGGTCACGATAATGTTGATACCATACAGCATCGTTAGTTCTCCGATCGAGTCGCCACTTGAGGCACTTTTCCCATCCAGCCGTTTCGTTACAGGTGTTTGTAGATCTCTGACGATGATGTTTTAATGCTGTCTTCGGAGGAGCCGTAGTTGTTGGTCCACGGGCCGACCGCCTTGTCTGCACGCACGAGCTTACGCAGGCCAATATTAAGCCAAGTCGGTTGCTTGTCGGCCGTGGGCTAAACGGGTTGGGGCCGAGTGGTGTGTGTTATGACATTATTCTTCCCTTCTTCTGCGCTTTCGCATATGAGGTTGTTTCTGTTCAACACCTAGTGTACACCTTGCGTGACGAAGGATGCGGAGGATTCCAAGTTTTAACAAGGCAAGCTCAGGCCATCATCATAGCATCGGCGAGTATACTGTATATGCACTAAGCATGAATAGACTTCAGTCTAGACTACCTAGGCCAGTACTGCCTGGGCCACGAGTCTGCAGGGTTCGACTCGCCCTGTAGGATTTGAGGTCACGAGCGAATGGCATTATTTTTGCTTGTTATGTTATGATGCTGCACGTGCCCATAACAGCATCGTGCTGCATTATAGTCTCATCCATCATCATCATCATCAACGACGTAGTATGATTAACTACCGATGGGCGAAGTATAATAGGCGTTTATTATTTTCGGTATTATTCCCTCTGCCCGCGTGTTGAAGAGCTAAGATAGGGGGTCGTCTCAGTCTTCTCCGTTACGTACGTGGCTAACGGTTGATAGCCTTTTTCAAGTGACGCCTCCATTCCATGAGTAGGGTCATATGATCATATTCTAACTCTCCTTTGTGTAGGTTATTACAATGGAGTACACAACCCGATTAGTCAAGATTAAAAAATAAGACAATAACTCCGAACATAGGAGGTATACAGCCTCTGATACAATCAAGTGTCACTTTCAGCTATTGCTGTATTGTATAAACTATAGATATTATGGGGTGGCAGGTATTTAGAAACTGTCTTAGGGGCCGGTTGATCCGCCCGACTAGGGTGGACGAGACAAGGCACAAACCTCGTGGCAATTGGTATTGATATCATCCCGAGTCTCAGCCTCGGCGCCTCGACGCGAGATTGGTTGTGTCTCGTGGACCTGTCTAGTGCTGGGGCCAGTTCCGAAGCCTGTTTATCACCCATAGCCTCGTCATAATAGCGTGTTGCATCTGTTACATTGTACTAGTCCCACGCAATACGATGCTGAGGTGGCACCTACACATGCCGTCTGATGTTTTTCTTTTTTTTCCGTTTCCTTCCCTTTAATGGGTATCGCTGGTATCTGCCAAGTCGGGTCGGGCGCTAGCTAAGCAAAGTTTCGGAGCCACCACATTGCATGTCTCATGAGTCGCCATCGACGGTAGCTCGCATCATCTCTAGGTAGGGCGAGCGAGTAGGAGGCATCCTTTCTCCGATCGTTTCTCATTAATTCTCGTGGACTAAATAGAAACTAGCCGCGAGGCTAGAACTTGATAGCCAAGGCCTTTTTAACAAAATTCATTGTCGGTGAGCGTGACTCGCAAGGTCTTCATACTCGGGCTTCGTTATCAGGTAGTAACTGGTAATTAATCCCGATATAGAGTTACCATTACATACGGCAAAATACCGTAAACTCCAGATCATTATTTTCGTGGTTACTGTTAGTTAGTTGCTAGTCTAGACTCCACCCGTCGCGACTACATTCCGGTGCCATTCAGCACGCACGGTGATTGTGATACCCGCCATTGCGAAGTCTCCTATCACTAGCGCCATCACACAATTTCGACCGATCATCCCAGATAGTGGCGGATAACTCGGACTGATCGTGTGGGGTCTGTGGCGGTTATCCGCGCGCTCGATGGCGCCGTCAGCTACAGCCTGACTCGTGCGAGCCCGCCGTGATACGGAGGCAGCTGACGTGTATCCATAAACCCAGCTGTATTCAGGGGCAATCGAGCACGGCCTAGCGTAGCATACTACGATATCAATCACCGGGCGTTTGAAGTCCGTCGCCAGGTGCCCTGTATGGATGTCCTTGTAGGCCATTCTACTAATTTAGCTTCCGTGAGAAGACTGCACCACGGCAAGTCATTGCTTTTGTCCCTGGTTACGGAGTAGCTATCAAGTCATCGGCATAGGCGTGAGCCCAATGTGGGCGAAAAGTCTTTAGGTTTGGGCGGAGAAAGCCTACGAGGCGTTGTGGTGAAGTATCACAAGTGCAAGATCTCATTATGTAAAACACCATTCTCTATTTGGCGCTCTTCTGGATCCTAACAGACACTAGACGAAAGCACCAACGTGGCCTTCCAAAGCCGTACCGTACCACAAAAATCAGGGATATCACTGACCCCATTGCGAGCCGTCAAACTTTTCCTCACCCCTCATACCTGTCCACCTAGCACTCCTCTGCCCTAAGATGGGACATTGGTAGCTCATAAGGTGAACCTTAGTTGCTTGGCTCTAGTGGGCCACCCGGAAGGGGGTCTTCGGGAATCAGTGGACCACCCGGAAGAGGGCCGCCCGGGAAGGTGAATTGTCGCTTGCCGGGGGTGAATGTCGTGGTGGTGCCGTCAGGGGACTGGACGATGGTAATGCCGTACTTTTTGAGTAGCTCGTCCTTGATAGCCTGAAGGCGGTTTTGGATGGCCTTGGGCCCGCTGTTGCCGAATGCGTGGAGCAGTGCCTCATACTCAAGCTCCAGCGCAACGATCTTGGCCTTGGTAGGGTCCGTACCGCTGACTAAGGTCTGGCGCTTGTCGGACGGGTTCAACCCACCCGTGATCGGTGTTCCGATAGTCGTATCACCGGTTGGAGTAGGGGGCTTCTCACCGCCAACTCCCCACCATGTTGATGGGTCGCCAATGGTGAACTGGCGCTCCTTTACCTCGGTGTCTCGCTTATCCGACGGCTTAATAGGGCCGGTAATAGGGGGGAAGATGATAAACGTGGGCGCGGGGTAGTCCCCGGCCGTCGAGTCTGCCACCGAATTCTCCGTCGTTCTTGTGGGCTCCGTGATAGGAGCCGCGCGAACAAGTGCCACAAGGGCAAGGGAAGCTAGGGCTGCTCGGTACATGGTGTTTGTATCGCTGGTTGCGAAAACTTGCGATCAAGGACGGCTTTCAGAATCCACTATGTTGTTGACTTGCTCGTTCTTGGGAAAGTTATTTCTTCCTCACTGTCGATCGCTTCTATATTTATAGAGCTGGATTTCATCATGACCACCATGCTGGGAAAGATAAGAATGCAGGGCAGAATAGGCGACCTGCAAGCAAGACCCGGAAGTTCATCTAGACGCAATTTCGATATATGAAGTTTGGTACGAACTAGTCCATATCATCTAAATATCCGGGGCCATTTACCCGGGTCGAGTCTCATAACGAACCATAGACAACATTGATTCGTTTACTGTAGCATCCCAATCGTCTGTTCCGTGCCAAGTGAGACTGATAAAATAGGAAATACATGTGATAACTTATGACTTGTACCGATATAAAACCGCCGATAATGCCGCCATCGTGGGTGTTCAACACCTAGACCATACAGGGGTGCTTTAGTGACGACGACGTTCTTCCTGAAGGCTCTATTTTTGGCATCGGCGCATACGAGTCTATCCAAGCCTAGGCTTCAGCCATTTCTTGCCTAGAAGAGCCCAGAAACCAATGTTTAGTTGTTGACGGATCGTGAAGGCAGTATTCAATGACAGTGCATCATCACCTTGAGTGGTGAGGGCCATTTAACCATGCAAGGGGCTCACTCATTCGAGATGCGGACGATTGAAAAAGGCCAAGGATATTATCAGTGCTTCCCTGACCTGACGTGATTCACCGGCCATCTTGTAGTAGTGTATGGTAGTTCTAGAAATAGTAGCGTGACATCCTGAGATTAGCGTCGCTAGCGAACCCAGTCTTCACACTTCAGCGAGCCCACAGGCGGCATTTCTATTCTGCATATCAAGACGGAATAGCTTCGAAGGGTCACATTTAAAAATGAGAGTGTCGGAAGCGCACCGAATGTTTCCGGGCCACAGTGGCTAGGCCTAGAGGAGTCTCTAGAGAACTAGGCAGTTCAGCTGTTTCTAGGGAAGAGATACGAGCCGAGTATGATGCGACTAGTAGCAGATGTAGAGTAAGGGAATAGACATATTTTCGTAGTATGGCGTTCCCACAGCGAAGACCTTCCTATCATAAGGCACCGTCCTGTTGTCCGCTATGGTCGTCTTCTACCGTGGGCTTTTGCCTCTGGGGCGTCGCTGTTCATCAAACTCGTCATTTCCGGCCTCGAAAGTCAGACGACATTGGGTCATCTGATTTTCCTTCCTAAGACACCCTGAAGTTATCTTGTTGGATACTTGACGGCAGACAAGAATAACTTGATCGTGTTATAGCGCGACCCGGATTTTCGATAATTAAGTATGTCGAGCAGTCAGGGCCTAGTCTCACTTTTATTAAGTTCCTGAGGAAGCCGGTCTTTGCTCATACTAGAGGATCAAGGCTGCTCCCCTGGCCTTTCGGCAATGGTAGAGGCTGCCATCATGGGCACCTCGGCTCTTAACCGGTTGTCTGAGCCATAAGAGCCGGCTCGCCACCCTTGGTATCAATCCTCAAGAAAGGGACCTTTGATCTAGGGTTGCTAGTAGGGTTTGACCTTGCGCGCGGCACTCGAGTGGTAGAGGTTTGTTTGCGGAGAAAAGATGTTGTTTCCTAACGTCCAAGCTGCTTGCGTATGCTCGCTCGGGAGAGTTATGATTGTTGATCCAGAGAGTCAGATGATATATCAGGCTGGGCCATGTATATATCCATCTCATTGGCGACACCGGATCTAAAAGAAGTATTAAAACTGACGAAGTCGTCCCAATAGTGGTCTTCGACGTCGGTATTCGGGATATGTCTTTTGATGTAAGCGATCATGTATAGGAAAAGGACTTGGGACTAGGAGAGAGGAGGCATCTCATGAAAACACTGCCTCCTGTTCTAACCCGGGGCAACTCACCTTTGATACTTAAACTCAATTCCAATCCTAGCGCGAGGGCAATTTCATTGGCACATGATACCTCTTGCATTTTGCAAAGAACGACGGCTCTATACCAACACCAACATAGTATTGGGCACTGTAACTTCTCGTTGCCTTTCGCGAGCATAATGATACTCAATCAACGGCATCGTAATTCTCATGGTCTTGGCATATAAGGTCTACTATAGTTTGGTCACTTTGGAAGTACCGGCGCGCGCTATGTTGCGATAATACAAGAGAGTTGCTGTCGCGATACTACACATATTTAGAGCAAAGGGGTGCAAACCCGCTTGTGCGACAAGTAAATGAGCGCTTTATTCCGTGAACGCCTATAGTTTACGCCGAATTGACGCCGTCGAAGGAGGGCTTCTGCGTAGAATCTTATCGATTGGACGTCGACCTTGGGGCCTGTTTAGATAATAATACAGGTTGGCTAATCTCGATCTCGAAACTCATTTGTGCCTTGTGAGTGCTTGTGGATGAATGTTGTAAGTACTGTAGCAGCCGGTTATCATGCTTCACTTGTGTCCGGGTAATTAAACAGGTTTATCGGGGTACGACGCATGCAACCGCAATGTACCCATGCATCCATCTCGCTGAGTACCTATAGATGCGCTTTTCATTCTCGACATTCTCGAGAGGAAACCAGAATTGGAGCTGCATGACATAAGGGATGAGGCATAAGGCATGCATAAAGGGACTCCCGAGGTTGCTGATAGGCTCCATCAGCTCTACCCTAGATAGTGTAGTTTAAGCTACCTAGCTAGCTACATGTAGGTAGATAGGTAGCTATGACGATGCTTGCCGAGTTTATCGTGGGGTACATGGGTATGTACCGACCATCTACACTTAGAGTAAGCGAGAATCTATCATAATGGCCGCTACTTCGAGTGCTATACTGAGGCGAGCTCTGCTCTACGGTACGTCCGTCTGTTCGCGAAACGTCAGTTGGCTTCTACAAGCTCCCTACCTAATCGATACCTCGAAGTAAAAGGCTGGCTGACACGGCAACACAACGCAATGTAGTGCCGGCTTCTTCGCCGCGGATGTTGACAAAGTCCCTCGGTCTAACAAGCGACAACGTAACCTACGACCTCGAAGACTCGGTAACGCCGGCCGCAAAGCCACAAGCGAGGGCCGCGCTCCGCGATCATCTTGCCAACATCTCCTCGCGACCATCTACTGTCCGCGAGCTCGCTGTCCGCATCAATGCCGTCGAGACGCCCTTCGCGCTCGACGACCGTAAGTAATTCATTCCCCACGCCGCTTGGAATAGCGACACCTAACCCGGGGCCATCGCAGTAACCGTCCTCGCGAAGCTGCCACAGGTCGACGCCATCGTGATACCCAAGGTGAACAGTGCGAGCGACCTGACCTTCGTGACCGATGCTCTCCGCCATCTATCACCAAACCGCCATTCCTCGTCTCCCACGAACCCGATAAAGCTGATAGCCCTGATTGAGTCCGCGCGCGCCATAACAGACTTGTCCTCCATCTGCCGCGCATCGCCATACCTGTCAGGCCTCATCTTCGCGGCTGAGGATTTCGCACTCGATATGTCACTTACGCGGACGCCGTCGCTTTCCGAGTTCTTGTACGCGCGCTCTGCCATCGCCACTGCCGCTCGCGCCGCCTCGTTACCCAGTACCATCGATCTCGTATGCACGTCCTACAAGGGCGAAGAGGGCCTTGCGCGTCTCGAGGCAGAGTGTCTGGGTGGCAAGGCCATGGGTTTTAATGGCAAGCAGTGCATACACCCCTCGCAGGTCGAGATGGTGCAGCGCTTATTCGCACCAGGCGAGAAGGAGGTCGAGCGGGCTGTGCGCATTGTCATTGCCGATGCGAAGGCTGCCAGGGCGGGTAGAGGTGCCTGGACGCTCGACGGCGCTATGATCGACGTACCTGTTGTAGGAAGAGCCAAGGCCATTGTCTCCAAGGCCGAGAGTTGCGGAATGGATGTCGAGAAATTAATGGATAGATGGAAAGATGAGGAGCCAGAATAGAAGGAGGGGAATACGTCACAGTTGTATGAAGGCGTCAAAGAAATATATCTATAACGAACTACAGGTTCTATAGTGTCATTTACATGGATTCAGTGGTGCGAGAATCGATTAGGTCGCCAAAATTTTGACATTTCTAGAAACTCGTCAAAATCATCCCCCTGGCCCTCTGTAGGCATGACAGATGCTGCTAGTTCTTCGTAATCATTGGAATTTTGGCATGTCTCGAAGGCACCTTTACATTCGAGATCATCGAATACGCCGATTGGGGGACGAGGGCTGTGAACTCGTACTCCATCTGACGCTGTTAGTTGTCGGTTCTGCGCACCGTAGGCGCTAGATGGATCTAGGGAGAATTCCCAATCCTCTATGATCGATCCTGGTTGGTAGATTGTATCGGGAGATATCGGCTCGTCAAGCTCACTTTCGATTCGCATGATGAAATCGGCCATACTCTCACTCGTATGTACCGCCGGAGACGGGGTGGGATGCGAAGCTCCTTGCGGATTTATCTCTTTGTTCTGATTTTCATATATCGACGACCTCATGCTTAGCCTAGACATCGTCTTACCTCGATCATAACCGACGATATTGGAACTTACAGCTTGGGGTATCCAGGAGACTGAGTCGAAACTCGAATTTATTTTCTTGGGTACCGCGCCTACTTCACACTGTTGACCTGTTGTCTTATACGAATCAATTATCTCCGGCCGCTCACAATTAGGAACTTGGATACGAGCCTCTGGTGGCTTAGCTGTTTCGATGCGTATCGAAGAGCTAAGGTTAAGTTCCGGCTTTGGTTTAGTGGTGTGCAAGGAGTCAACCCGAGATGAAGGAATCGGAGGGGGTGGCATCGCATCCCTGGAAGCTATCGAAGTCCGATCTTGGTCAGCGGATGCGGCATCATCTACGATTTGGCCTCGCTCTTGAGGGAATGATGCAGGGCCTGTGGCCGTATCATACATATTGATGTTAGAACTAGCATCTGATTGATGGCAAGTGTGACGAGCTGAAGCAATTTCTCGCATCGGGTTAACTCGAGCCTGTTGTGCTGTTTTCTGGTGGTTTAGTGGATCCGCGCTTCCTGGCACATCTAAGCCCACGCCCTCTTTCTGCTTAACTACCGGGCATATATCAAGCTCTGGCGCTCTCTGTACTCTCCACTCTGGAGGAAGTATTGTGCTCCACCGTTCTTCTAGACGGGCGAGCTGTGCTACTGTAGCTCCCGTATCATCGGAACACTTTGACTTCGTCTCCAGCTTGCGGTCTATAGCCGATATGCGCCTTTCATTGGCGTCTCCTGGGCCAGTTATGCTACTACGCGTGGGTGAGGATTCGCCAAGTTCTCCTAAAGTGTTTTTTTGCTGATTATCTGAAACCTCATGAGGATGAATTCCTGTATTTCTATAAACCCCAGTGCTAAAAAGGGCTTCTCTTATGTTCTCGGGCGTCGCGGACCGTGCTGGTTCTATAGACTCTGGGTATGTGTCGACTGGGTAGTTACTGGGTCGGGACGATTTTTGGCTACTGGACCATGTGAAATATATTTTTCTACTTGAACTTGGGCGGCAATCGGGATCACTAGATGCAGTAGTAGGAGTAGAACAAGACTTTTCTAGAGATGTTGGAAACTGCTGGCGGTAGCTCTGAGCTAGGATAGGAGGCGAAGATGGTGTTGTAAATGAGTACCGATCATTATCTCCATCAATTGGCTGTTTACTTCTAGCCTTTTCGTTGCCCTTGAATTTTTCCGGCTTTGGCTTGCGCGATGTTCCCTCTGCATAGGTGGGCAGGAAGAATGAAGAGATATGTCCGAGTTCTCGGGTTTCACGTCGACGTTCTCTTAGCTGGGAGCCCGATAATTCTTGCTGTTGCAGTATATCACGCTCTTGGTGTGTAGGGAATGGCATTTCCGAGAAAGAGAGATCGGCAACTGTCGGTGATACATTAACCAACCGGCACGCAACGTGTGGCATCTATCCTTACTAGGTTGATTTTTTGGCACACGCTTATTGTTGAAGAGGCCAGGCTTCAGATTAGGCTGAACCTAGCAATCGGTCAGGAAGAAGGCAGGTCATACTATATACCAGAGGGCACACACCGTAATTCGATCGCTGGTGACGGCGTCGGAGGTGAAATTCTTCATCACATTCCTCCAGGTGACTATATGCTTTCTTTTCTTCGATTTGGAAACCGTTGGTTGATGCTTGTCTTGATCCTTTTTATCTCGCCTCCTTTTGTGATCCTTTGACTTCTTGGTGTCATACTTGTCCGCCCTTGTCTTGTATCTAGGCCGCTTCTCGAAGGCCGGTCCTATCATGCCAACGTAGGGCGTCGGTGACGACGCAACGGCCACCTTTACTTCATCTAGGGGCCCGTAGTGTGAGCTCTCTTCATGTTCAGATGTGGCGTCAGTGGAGACCCATTCTTGAAGCTCTCGGCTGGGGCTTAAATCACCGATCATGGAGCTGTCACCACCGTTTCGTTCATATCGCTTCGAGTTTCTCTGGGGATTCACTAGTAGCGGAAGACGAAGAGGCGATGAGCCCTGAGCAGGAGGGATATGCTCCGGCCTCCACAATCGATCTGCGCGCCTAGGGCGCCGACGGCTAGGGGAGCCGTGGCTATCCTGGGAGCGTGGGTGTTTCCTACGGTGGGCCGACTGGTTTCGAGATTCTGACGATACTAGCCGCGCCGTGGCAATAGGAGTTGTTAACTGCCCTAGCCAGTTCTCCACCACAGCATGGCTATTTGGCGCGTGGGATTCTCGGTTCAACTTTCCCAAGTTCAAATATGAATTACGATTGGTCGTCTGGGCGGCTGAGTTATGATAGTGGTGGTGACGATGGCGGCGGTGGTGAGGCACGCGATGATGCTGGCGAGGTGGAGATGACTCCTGGTGGCCCATTTCCAAGCACACAATGAAGCAATAAGGAGTCGCTGAAACTCGATAGGGAGAGAGATAACAAACAACGACGAAGCGACGGAAGAGCAACACTACCCCAGAACGACCCGGCGTGCGCATCTGCCGCAGAACCGTCGAGAGCTATCTACCTATTGCTTGTGGCCGTCGTGGGTGGATTCTGAACATTAGGCCGAGACGGTGGATGATATCCGAACTACTACTAGGTAGTACCTATAGTAGTGGTGTATAGATACATGCTGGTAAGGCTCTTTGGAGCTTGGTCATAGACACGTGTAAGTGAGAGGTACCTTACGAAAACAAGGCACCTACTTGCATGTCGGTATTGTCTGTACTACATATAATCCAAGGGTCGATGAAACTTGGACACTTGCACCTGCACCTGCACCTCTACATGCTGCTTCGTCGATCCTCGCATATATATATATATATGATGAAGTACACGATGAAGTACACGACAAAGTACACGACAAAGCACGTAGTGTGTCTACCTTGGTAAGAGTGCCCTATGTGTGACCTAAGGCTAGGTACCTTCTATTGCACGACAGCAGGGCTTGCTTGTCCATGTATACATAAGTAGTAGACATGTCGAGATGTCCATGAACGAACGCATTCGGCACGTCCCGTCTTGTAGACGTTAGTAACGTTGTCTGTGGTACCTAGTCTTTGGCCGAGGGATCGCTCGCATTTGTCGGGAAGGTGGGAGGGAGTGAAGCCTGGCCTTCCTGGTCATTGTGAGGTCTTTCCAGGGGATAAAAAAAAAGATACGTATACACCCAGGTAGTAAGAATTGTATCGTTCATGTACCTTCATACTAGCTCTGCCAAGACGTGGGCGCCTCGTCGTTGCTCTGCAATGTCGAATACGATCGATAGAGCATGTTTTAGAAAAGACGTGGCAAAGCTACTATAGGTAGGCCGTCAACAGAAGGAGTATCAGATGCTTGAGTAACGCTTGAGCAACGCTTGAGCACACACAACCCATGACACATGGAACCCATGACACGAACCACGGGGGCCCTGTCTCGTCTCGCCGTCCTTGTCGTTATTTGATCTCACGTATACAGGACTAAGATCTTGAAAGCCTACCTAAATCTCGGCTCGTGACCCGGTCGGTAAATTGCGAAAGTAATACAAATAAATGATAAGAATATATAATAAGAATGTATAGTGCTATGATTGACGACTTGAAACTCACCGCAGCAAGAAAAGCAGACTCCAAATATATACGATTCGTAAGCTCCATCCTCTGCCCAGTCTCTCAACACGTAATGCGTGGGCGTGCAACAACAACTACACACCACAGCAGATTGACTCGGTTTCCTCGAGGGGATAAATCTTCCAAGGTTAGGCCAGGGGAGCTATTCTCCTACTATGCATATCTGTATCTGTATTTTGATGTATGTAATGCGTTCTAGATGCCCTAGCGAAAACCATTCGTGATGTCAAACACTAGTGTAGGTACATCCGCGAGACTAGGTAATGGCCATCCACTCACTGCACTATGTAGTAAAAGAACGACTTAAATATAGATGCAGCAATGTGGAGACTGAGACATACTAATGTGTGCGCTACCTTATGTAGATAATGTACACTATACTATGTATGTAGGTACGTCCTTGGGCAAGGAAATACTCGACTATACCTAGGTAGAGGTCCAGGCGAGCTATGGCGTTTCTTAGGTACATGATTTACAGTAACCATTGATGCTACCTATGTAGTAATCACCCCTCACCCATTCTATTAACAGGTGGTAGCATAGTGAGGTAATAGTGTAGGTAGTACCTAGTGTAGTGTACTGTAGTCAGTGCCTAGTGTAGTGTAGTGTAGGTAGTGTAGTATAGTGCAGTGTTAGGTAGTGTATAGTGTAGTATTCAATGTCGGTAGTTATTCCCTCATGCCACCACTTGCAGATATGATATACCGAAGATCTGTCACTTTTCATCATGCCGGGGATCCTTGCATCCTACCTAGTTGGCTCCTAGTCGATTCCCCAACTGTCTCAACAAGATATGCAAGCAGATCTCGCCATTCAACGCCCATATCGATAGCATCAACCGTCAACACCTTCGACTGCTAAGTAAGTAGTTGATATCGGTCATATGCATCGTCATAATCTGTGCCGAGGGATGTCGGATCTCCGGTTGAGAGCTAGGCATGCCAAATACCTTAGTGCATGATTATCAAAGAGCTGCGTGGATAGCTGGCCGCCAAACCTTTAGCATTACGGAACACTTTGTGTGTCGGGTTCGTCTATTGTTGTCTGCCTCCTCCGTCTCAGACACTCGTCTCTTATTAGGTAGTGCGTGAAAACTTCTATGTCGAGGCAGACTTGACATGCCTGTTTCGAGTCAGCCTAAGCTTGAGCCTGACATATCGGCTCGTCTACCCAAGCATCATTCCCCCCTCTCGTTTCGTATCCTTCCTAGGGCGCCTAATGCTGCTCAGTCGAGGGCTTAGAGGGTACCTAGTTCATAGGTATCTCGTCTTTTGGCCCACTCTTGATCCATTCGCCGCGGATTGACCATTACCATCAGGGCACTTTACCTACGGTGGTTGCTTGCAGCACCCTATTTTCTGACTATCATTACTCTAGTGTACTCGCAGTACCGTGGAGAAGCCCTTCATGAGGAATAGGCAATGAGGGGTCGGTGTTATAGATGAAATCACGGCCCAGGATCAGGATCAGAGTAAGGGCGTCGTTGACAGGCTTTGTCTTGCTTGGCAATTGCTACTATTCATGGCAACATTTCCGACTAACCAGGTGATATGCGTCCGTTGAAACGGTTCTCGAAGGCCTACAGAGACCTGACTCCTCTCAAGCCGCAGGGCTTAACCACTCCAGTGAAATAACCATTACTATGGGTGTAAAACGGTAGCAACTACTTCCCTAGCTGTCGCAGCATGGGAGATCGGCTATTCGTCATCGCCTCCCGAACTGACATACGGTTGGTGTTGAATAAGAAGTCAGTCATGCTCGTTCTCAAGAGGCCATTCCCGTAACACAATCACGCTTGAATATTTGGTTGGCATTGCCGGTAAAATATTTCCATACAATGCCTTTGTACGTGAACAGTTGGTGTACTTTATGGGCAGCCATATCTGTGCAGACGAAAGCCAAGGCGAACCAATTCAAGAAAGAAAGAGACTATCCGGGTAACAAGCATAAAGGTTAGTTTGGTGATCTACACGATTTCGACAAGGATTGCGAAACTGCGTTAGCCTCACAGTAGATATCAAGCACCCAAACTGAAGATCCTAGCAACCTCAGTCTTATAGGTAGGCCTAGCCAACGACATAGAGTCTGTGGAGCAGAATCTTGTCGAGTGACAAAATGTACATGTCGCTGGTAAATCATCGA
The DNA here is from genome assembly GCA_022495195.1 of Xylaria digitata. Classification (NCBI taxonomy): domain Eukaryota; kingdom Fungi; phylum Ascomycota; class Sordariomycetes; order Xylariales; family Xylariaceae; genus Xylaria; species Xylaria digitata. Next base: position 94,684 of record MU377077.1, read on the forward strand.
ACCCCTTGCTTCCTAGGCTTTAGTTCTGAATTACCCAGTCTAGTTCGCTAATTCTTGACAATCCCGCTCATCCCTAGGAGATCCCTAGTGCGCCTCGTAAGCTACCCTGACATATGGGATGTGCCGTTTCGAACGCCGTCCCCTTCTTCTCAACCTCGAGCATCTAGAAGCGATTTAACCTCGTCTGTCTGATGGCTGTTTAGGAATAACCCTGTTGGTACACCCAAGTTAGTCTATAGACGATGTCAGCGATTAGGAATTCTTGATCAACAAGAGAAAGTTGAGCCGAAGTATTCGAAGACCTTGTTGCATATCGTACATCACATCACGTTGTGCGCGAGGTATAAATCAGACGGGCTGGAGCTATTGATCACCCTCATGCGCCTCATCGTTTACGGATCTCGTTCAAACCCCCGCAAGTCGTTACCCGCCCTTCATCTATGATATTTATCTCATCAACTGATATACCTCCCTCGTCAACGCTACTATATATATCAACATAACCCTCTTCTTTCCGGCCCCTATTACGAGAAATAGTGTAGTAAGAATAAGGGATCTGTACCTGAAAGATCGTTCTTCTGATTCTATGCACCTACCGGACTTCCCTTAGACTACGCATTAGGCTGTGCCAGTTCCTTTCTAAATTAGTTATTTCCGGCTAGTATCTAGCTATCCACCTGTTAGTACAATTTCTCACTTATATTCTCACATATTCAAGCGCAAGCACTGTCGTGTTTAAGTTTGCCTCGCTGACGGGGATACGCTGTTCGTCCGCTATTCTCATCTCTCTTCCCCTTATAACCAAGCCACTGAGTTTGTATTGACATATTCCGGCATAGTTTTACCTCATTAGGAGATATGTCGAAGCTATTCATTGGGTAAGAAGACACTGTCGACGCCGAACGGCATCTGCCGAATTATGCTTATATGAGATGTTCAGAGGCCTTGCATGGCACACCGAGGAGACGACGTTGAGGCAGAAGTTCGAAGAATTTGGTCCCATTGAGGAAGCGGTAGGTTTCCCCGCACCAATAAGCTTATTCGAAGTGTTACGAGAATAAAGTGGCATAACGACATCCGGGCCGCCTCTGGCGAGTACACTGGCTGATCAGATTGCCTAACATTAGGTTGTTGTAAAGGATCGGGACACCGGCCGAAGTCGTGGTTTTGGTTTTGTTAGATACACTACTGAAGCCGACGCCGATAAAGCCATTGCTAACATGAACAATGTCGAGTAGGTAAAATTCCCCACAAGTATGTTTTGGTCTAACACTTGTGAACTATGACAGATTTGATGGACGAGAAATCCGTGTCGACAAAGCCTCGGATACCGGACCAAAAAATAGTCACGGCCGAGGGAGCGGATCATATCCAACCCGGGGAGGGTATGCGCAACAACCGCAGGTTTATGCGCCTTACGGAATGCCAAATGCCGCCATGGTATACCCACCGGCGTCCTACGGAAGGGGGGGCTATCCTTCACAGCCGGTCGCCTACGGTACATCTTCGCCACAAGGTAAGATTCGCACACTCTTACCATCAATATTTATTCTGGTACTGGTCCATTTTTAACGAGCTTGAAGTAGGCTATGGTATGCCCGCGCCGTACGGATATCCAGATCAGCAAGGTAGCCAACAGCCTCAAGGGCCACCCCGATACTAGCCATCTCCCCAAGAGCTCGTCAAAGGGATGGGAAGAAATTGAGGAGGTTTGAGCCTAGCCGCAAACTGACCGGACTAGTTGCGGCCCGTTAATGTCAATGTCGGTGAATAAATCTTGAACATCAGATGCTGTACAAGACTCACATACTGCATTACCGTATCACCACGCCACATCCTCAATCAAGGCGTTTATCGGAAAAAAAACAAAAACAAAACATCGCGTTTAACCTTCTTCTCGAAAACTCTATAACACTGGATGCTTGGATCTTTAAACCCATTTTGCCACGTTTAAAGCATGCGAATGGAGAAAAACTCAATCTTTAAGTGCTGCTTACATCCTCCGCCAATTTCTTTTCTTATTACGCTATTTCGTCATGACACTCATGAACACACGATCTTTAACGAATCTCAAATCTGGGGTGAAATGCTGGGTTGGCTATGCATATGGACGGGGAAATGTTGAAAATTTGCTACGACGGGCAATCAGCTGTATGGCAGACGCATCGAAGAGGGGATGGGAGAGGGGTCCTAGATATATAACGTCTGATGACGCCTCAACATCGACCTTTTTGAAACGGAGCCCGCGAGAGAATTTCTGTATGTTGGTTTTATGTGTTGATGATATGTTCTTAACTCTATAGTTTCTCTTAGTCTATGGGCTAGGACATGTAACTTGTTTAATCTCGTGTTAAGTACCACATATTCTCTCCCTGGCACCAGGCTTAACCGATTTTTTCCTCGCTTCAAACCTTCTCGGTTTCCTCCTGTTCATCTATGGCGTTCCCGTTTTTGAACTCATGCGACACGGGCCCATCAACGTCGATCTTAACCTCACCGCTTTTGATCTTCCGTTCGATCTCGCGCAGACGGTCTGATAGATCCGTAACGTGCGCATCCCCACTCTCCGGACTGAGTTCGTTGAGCGCCTTCTCGAGCTCGAAGAGGTAATCGCGGTTCAAACCGCTCGGGCCCTCGCTCCGATGGATGTGCTCGGCGAGGGCCTGCGGGTCTTGGGGCCCGATGAACTGGTCGTTGTCCGGGGTCCCGATGTATACGAGCGTGCGGATGGGTGCCGAACCGTCGGCCGGGTAGAATGGGGTATAGTGGATTGTGTATCCGTTGATCTCACGGATATCCAGGTAGTTGGCAACTTCGGTTACGTGCTCGGCCTTGATTCGGTATGCCGTCCCCCAGACCTTCTCCGGCGCGCTGTGCACATCTGCCAAGGCCGTCCAGAACGAGCGCTCGACCAATGTCACAACGCGCCCCGGCGCCGTGGGCGTCCCGCGGTGGTCTTGGCTGGTTGGGTTGTGTCAGCCCATTGGTGAAGCATACATACTCAGCTAAACATGAAAAATAAAAAAGGCGGCCTTGTTTTTGCTCACGTGCAGCAGAGTGAAGCTGAAGGTTTCTTAGATGGAAAAATAAATACCTTGCCTAGGAGAGATATTAGCTTCACTTCTTCCATGGACGCGATGAATAGAAAGGAGATAATAGTGTGTTCGCTGTGAATATCCATACCTGCCAAAATCGTCTCACATATCCGGTAATAACACCTGCAACTCGTCTATCTACGATCCGCCGCCGTTAGATTAGTTGCTTCGTGCTTACTTCGGCAGTGGATGAGCAGGGATAGCTTGACTGACCATAATGTGGCGGGGGTTTCCATATCAGGCTTCTGTGGATGAGTTAGGAATTGTGAGTGGCAAAATATAGCTGCTGACTATTGTCTTATATGTATGGGCGTTGGATTTTTGAATGGCATGCGGAGATGACGCTGACTTACCCGTAGCCGAATATCCAAAACTCTTCGTCTGATGATGTCGAGGGATGACCCGCGGCGTCTACCGCAACTCCATTCGTCTCTACCATGGCTAAAGAACGCTTTGCTATCTAGTCTAAGGGCTAATTTGAACCAGCGAGAAAAACAAGTAAAGACTGTTCAGAGGCGTGAAAACTGGTTGAGACACGCTTGGCTGCGCGTGACTTGGATATCCAATTAGTAATACATACTTTTATTCATCTTTAGGTTACTATCTGTAGGTTGCGTGCTTCCTCCCCCATAAGCCCTATAGTCGAATCGCGTCACCTATTAGCTAAACTAGGGGCGCCAAGGGATCCAACTCTGCGGGACAGCTATGTGAATCGCACGCCGGCGCACGCTTATTTTAAGTCGTCGGCGGGTTATCACGTCACTATCTAGCCCACCCCTCAGAATAGACCCTGGAAGGGAGATGTCGCCTCTGGACTTCGGGTTCGTGCCGCCCTTGCCGGGATCTGGTTCTTATGACTTGCAGCAGGACCGTTATTATGGATCTTCAACACCTATTTACGGCTCACGTGGTGTACACGATATGCAAAGTCACGATTGATACTCTCATTGGAGAAGCGAATGCTCCAGACTCTAGTGTATCCGATGGGAAATGCCGTATGCCGGGAGATCATCTATTATGACTGACAACGGAAACCGGCTCTTATCCATGATAGCGGCGATGGGGGCGAATATAATATTACGCTTACGCCTAGGGCGATGAAGCGATTCGATGCGCCCGGGTAGCCATGACGCATGAAGGTCGTCTTGCAGAAGAGCTCGGTGATGCGGATCCAGAAAGGCCCGAACCAGGTGCATTTCATGCTGAGCTTGATTCATCCATCGCATAGTATAGAGTGACTCAGCCCGGGGTCGCAAGGATTCCTCAGTCTTGTCTAGACAAAGAGATCTGACGATTGTGTAGATCTAGCTACAAGTAAGAAACCAGCCGCACGCAGCCCCAGCAATTAGTCAACCTCGTAAGGCGCTTTGGCTTCCAGCAAGAATCTACTTCCTTTCTTCAGCTCTCCTTTCTTTTCTTCTGCCTAATCTTAAAGCATTGTCTACACTCCGTAGTGCTCGGTCATCATTTTCGATCACTATAACATTTACTAAGAATGCTGTCACACTCGGATATCGCCTTAGCACTGCACAGTAGGCACCTACCTGTTAGTCATTCCTAGTATGTAGGTAGGTAGGTAAGTAGGTAGCTAAGCTCTAGACAATTCGTAGATGTTGATGTTTGCGTGTTTGCACGTTGAAGAGGTTTACAGTAAAATGAGTACATTAGGAGGTGCCCGGGAGGTACCTACCTACCTACCTACCTGCGCTATCTCATACATAATACACACAAAGGTAGAGAGAGAAAGAGAGAGAAAGAGACCTGAGAAAGAGAGAGGTAAGAAGTACCTAGGGTGCCCTAGGACATACATGTAGGTAGCGTAGGAGTAGGAGCAGGATGTCCCCAGTCTTGCGGCTGACCCCTCTCTCACTACCGACTACTAGTAAATAAAACAACAAAATGTCCCCTCTCTTCCTCGTCGCACCTTTCTCAAGCCTCTCAAGCCTCCACAAGCCTCCCGTGATACCCAGACGAGCAATCTCATTTCTCCGTGCTCACCTAATCGAACCTTGACTGCTGGCCACCGTTTTACTCGTTTTTCCTCCTTCTCGACAATTGCAGGACCAGGTCACCTTTTGTTCCTAGTCTGTTCTTCTCCCCAGGAAAGGAACAGACCCCCAAGATGGCGTACAATCGGCCGTATAACCCAGACGAACTGCCAAGGTGAGTCGCGAGTCGCAATACACCATCTGCTTTATTACGATCCAATTACCCCACCAACAGCATCTCACAATCCCGTATTCCCATCCCTTGCCTTTTGCGCCCGGATGACACAACAAAGAATGCATCCATGTTGGGGATCAAACACTAGGCTATATAGACTAGACTAGACTAACATCTCTTCCTAGATTCGCAGAGCCAGAACAAGTATGTTTGTGTTTCCAAGTAACCCCTCTTCTATTATTATCTGCTAGTATCTAGCGACAACAGCGCAAACAAAGACAACAGTAACGGCTATAGCCGTATCTTGCTACAACCTCCTAGCCTTTCTTTCCTATTCCTTCCTTTTCTATAAGCGCCCAATAATCACCTCTACGCGACCCGACTGACACTCATCCCCTCTATTCACAGAAAGGCGGTTCGAGACCTGAGCCTTCGCACTATCAATCCAAACCGCCACCTCCTGTCCCAGGCCCTTCCCGCCACGATACTTATCCGAGCCGACGGCACGATTCAGGCCATCGAAACCCATCACATTACGGCTCCATGTCGCATTCATCCATGTCACCACCACCCCAGGCCACTGGCCCGCGCCCGGCGGCTCTGAACCGGCCAGCTGCCTCGACCAGGCCCCCGCCTTCGCCGGTACCCCAAGACGGCAGCGCCGACCCAAGTCTTTTACCGTTATTTCGCGCGGTAGACAAAGACGGTACGTTCCCTCTTCTACTGTGATAGCACTACTGGGCTGTAGATACGCCTTTTCTGGTTGCTTGTGGATATAGATCAAGCCTATCGTCGCATACAATGCAGAGTGCGTGCAGGATTGAATTGTCTGGGGTGCTCGCTTGCAGACACATAACTAGTCGATCTCATGAACGATCACAGATTTTCATTATATGGCTCACATGATTACGTATAGTATGAATTAGCACTAACTAGAGTGACTATACAATAGGCACGGGACAGCTTTCAGAACGCGAACTCTCGGCGGCGCTGGTCAATGGTGACTGGACGGCGTTCGATCCGCACACGGTCCGGATGATGATCAGAATGTTTGACAGCGATAGATCAGGTACAATCGGGTTCGAAGAGTTTTGCGGGCTGTGGTCATTCCTCGCTTCGTGGCGGACGCTATTTGATAGGTTCGACGTCGATCGCTCTGGGAATATCAGCCTCGACGAGTTCTCTAACGCCCTGGTCGCCTTTCGCTACCGCCTGAGCCCTGGCTTTGTAGAGCTATTGTTCCACACCTACGACAAGCGCGGGGAAGGCGTCATGAGCTTTGACCTCTTTGTCCAGGCCTGTATCAGCCTTAAGCGCATGACCGACGTTTTCAAGAAGTACGATGATGACCGCGACGGTTACATCACGCTAGGCTTTGAGGATTTCTTGGTTGAGATCTTGAAGCAGCTGAGATAGTATCATTCTGCGTTCGCGGTGGCGTTCTCAATAAAGCGCTAATGGGTCTACTTGCTCTACTCCTAGAGTAGAATCAAGTTTTTGAGGGGATGACATTACTCGGGCGGCTGTACTTATAAGGGCAAGGAATTGGACCTGCTTTCGGTTCCGCTATTACGGTATCTAGGGGACACCGATGGTTTTGCGGGTTTTGTACCTTAATCTGAACAGCAAAGCCTGCGGTATGATTTGGACTGCGCCGGGCACCACTATATATACTGGTGATATTGAGGGGATCATAATGAACTTGAGTAGGGAGGGGGGGCATGGTATAGAGAGAACTCACCAGGCTGTGAGTATATCTGTATAAGTTACATTTATTGCATTTATTGGATGGGCAGTACGTAGATAATTCGCCTCCCAGAGCCGCTGCGACTGGCCGTAGATTGGTCGTTGTGTAGCCAGCACCTCTGAAACACAAATCCAGCTCGTCCCGATTCTGTTTGCATTACCTCCTACGTCTACAGCGTTCGATGCGTTCTTTCCCCCCGACCATATGTTAGCCCAAGTATGAATTCATGGTCAATATATTTACATCCTCATTTCGTATGTAGTCTTACACAATCATTACATATGTACCACTCTCCGTCTTTTAGCTAATTGTAGCTCCCTTGGCTTCGCTATTGAGATTATACATTCATACATACATACAGACATACCTATCATACCGTCTACGCGAACTGATATTGTGTTTCGTCTTCAGCCTCCATAGTAACGTCACATCGCCATCCCTCAGTCTCTGTTAGTACCACCAGAAAGTCTGATACCCTTTCTCTCCCATCAACATGGGAACCAGCCGTCCCAGCGATGGCTGGGCCACGGCAACTGACTGGGCCAATCATCGGTCCTTGATCACGACTCTCTATAGAGATCAAAATAAAACTTTGAAGCAGACCATGCAGATCATGGAAGAGGAACATAACTTTTTTGCAACGTGAGTAGGGCAACCGGGCTCACAACTATTGGGCCTGTTACCCCTCGTGCAAACTTCATATGTTAACCTGTTCTTGTCAAGTGTGCGCATGTACAAGGCACGTTTTCAGCAGTGGGAGATCGAGAAGAAGATCAAGGCTGAAGATGCCGTGGAGATATTTCGCCAGCAATCAGCTCGAACGAAAGCTGGCAAGTCCTCCGTTGTTTACATAAGGGGCCGCAGGGTCAGCCCGGAGCGTCTCCAACGATATCGGTACGTATATAAAGTCAACCCCGAGTACCCTAGTTGTTGGGTTGGGAACAAGCTACCTGGTTAATGTTTTTTATATATGTGTATGTGTGTATGTGTGTTGAGCTACCTAAGGCTAGGAATTAGCAAACATAGGAAGGTTAAGTATGGGGTTAACATATTGCTATACGCAGATATCGTGCTCCCCCGCAAGTCTCGGAACAGATTTTCCTGGTAGAAAGAGACCTGGATGCCTCACCACCCGACACCGCAACATCGTCTCATATCGTTTGCCGAACGCCTTCGCCCAGCCCGCAACCTGAAGATCCCGCGGATTTCAAGGCTCCGTTACAATGTATGCAGATACTCAGGGGCTATATCATTAATTCAGTTGAGTCTAGAGCATGGCAAGTTTCAAACACAGATCCCGTGCCTGATGCCTTCACTTGGGCGCACTATTTGGCAACGTCGCAAGGCCTTATCGCCCATAACCGAACCGAAGAAGGATTTATTTTGCTCGATATTTGTATGGAGGAATATAAATCTCACCTAGCGAACCCTGATCCGTTCTTTTGGCTGGCTACTTACAAAGCCGCCTTGTTACTTGGATCTAAAAATATCGATCTCGGCAATCTTTTCATAAAATATGCCTCGAGTCTCACGTCGATTATATTGCCAGCCAACCACCCCTTTCACGCTGTTTGGTCGCGAATCAATATGACCGGCTTTCACGGGCTTCAGCGGTGTGCGGCAGCGTTATTTGAATCGTACCTAAGTGTTTGGCAAGAACAAACTGGTCTACTACCCGCGGATGAGGCCAGTTTAGTCCAAATGGCTTTCGTTTTCATCCAACTTCAGTGCAGCGGGGTTCTTTCTTATCCTTTTGCGAGGGACGCGCTGCAAGCTATGATGGGTCTTCTATCAAACTCTGTCTCAAGTCAATTTCTACTTCAGGAAGCCAAATTTCGAATGGCCTGCTTATTGCTTGAAAAGGGCAGACTTGACGAAGCGGATGTCATGACAAGACAGATCCTGGAATGGATAGATCAACCAGGAAAGCCGGACCCCAACGAATTCGACCACCTACTATGCAAGTGTCTTTGGATACTATTCGAAATCAACGACAAGAAAGGAAACATCGAGGATGCGACGCGGATCGGCCATAAGCTCGTCCATGCCTGCGAGACTACGTATGGGCCATCTCATTTACAAACCATTGATGCAATATCTGCCTTGCAGAGTTTTTATACTCGCAATAACAACATCAATGCGGCTCAGGAAGTAGCGAAGCAGTTTCATGAATGCTGGGGCAGCTTTTGCGCTGTGGCACGGAAGAAAAAAGGCTTCCCCCACAAAATCGAGCAGCCATGGCTTTATCGACACGTAGAATTGGACGAAGACGAAAAATTGATCAGACAGGCGATCGACTTATTAGAACGAAGCTCTTTGACTTAAGAAACCTTAGCATATCTTCCTCTTCCTAGAGTCAGCAAACTAATAACCAACCTATGGCGATATCTGATGAGCTACAAGACATGAGGGGTATATCTACGACAAATTTTACTATATACTCACGGACTAGCAAACAGTACTTACTGAGGGGTATTGTTAAGGGGAGAAAAGGATACATGCCACGTTTGGTCGGGACAGGCGCCTACTGTTGACTACCAGGTCGACTATCACGAGATTCGATCAAATTAGCTCCGGATCTTATCCTTAATGGCGAACATAGAGATGCGCATGCCCTCAGTTTCGTCTTGTATGTTGGCTATTCTAATATCCCTCCGGCGAATGGATTGTAACCCATAAACTACCTATCATGTACAATAAAAAAAAAGGTTGGAAAAACAACTACCATCACACACCGTTTTTAACTCTATGCCGTGACACCAGTCTAGTCTCAATGCACCTACGTCTCGGTCTTTAATATAGGAAATATTCGATGTCTCGGGCTTTATAATTCAGCCTTTTCTTCAATATAAGACATACTGACCGCAACAAGTAAGGGAATTCGGCTTTCGTAGTCTCCGGAAGCCAAGCCAATACTTTGTAGACCTATAGAGTATTTATTATAGGTTATTCTAAGAGCTATTTGAATAGTCAAGCGGCCTTTAGGCACATTAAAAGAGAGGATATTCGGGATTCAAATCAATTCCCCGAGACCTTGACCGCCCTAGCCGTCACTCTCGGTTCGGGGTGACGCTTCAGCCCTACACACCGGCACCGTAAGAATGGTAGTATATATGGGTTACAATGCTGCGATCCAACGACCCTCGCATCGCGACCCCGGTATCTCCCCCTCATACTTGGCACCTTTCTTCCTTCCATTCTCCGCTACAGGGGGTTGCATCTGTCGCCCTTTTTCTTCTCCGTGTCTTATTGTCAATCCTCAAGTCCTAGTTAGATTAAAAGACAGACAGGGTTGAATAAATGCCGCGCCGGAAAACGAACGAACAAACAAACAAAGGAATAAATAAACTAACCAGTGTTTCGCGATGCCGGCCGGCTCGGCCCGGTTCGTCAGCCGGATCCCGCGAGTGACAATGAACATGGTACTGAATACGAGGCTTATATACTACTAGTATACTACAGTACTTCGGTCGAAGTTTAAGCCACTTGCACAAGGAGCACAGCGGGTCACGGCATGTGCGACCATAGACGGTACCACGTCCAGTCCTCGGAGAGATCGTGCATAGAGAACAGGGAAAAAAAAAAAAGACTACACGATTCCAGCCAATGAGTTGGCGCGTTCGTTTCGTGGACAGCACGTCAATGCGTCCAATTTATCCCATGTCCAGCCCGCATGAATGATTGGCCATCCATATCTCTCGAATCTAGACCCTTTGACCTATCCACCGCTGGCCGAATCTTGGTGCTTGCAGCTTGCATTGTCGTTTCTACTTGTTCTTTTATGGCATGCCGAGACTTATGTTACTTCCATGTCCACATAAGCGTAGGCCGTGTACAAACAACGGCTGCATGCGTGCTGCGTAAAAAAAGGAGGGCCAAGCTTAGGTACTGATATCAAAAGCTACAGACCCGATAGGTAAGTGCATATTACGCTAAACGGACACTATATAGATTCCCGTGGATATCCAACACAAGTATCTCTATTCCATTCATACCTTGCTTGCTACCAGCGCTTATTTTCCATTCTCACACGCGTTAAAAAGCGCTGAAGAAACAAAACACAACACCATAAATAAACATTATATGATCGCCTGGTATAAACGAAGCTAGCCTGCTATGAGATGAGACAATATGACATGATACCTAGGTATGATACAGAAACCACCAGTCCAAGTCAAACCAAAATGTCCATGCTATTAACCCGGATTCCAACGAAACACAACGCGACAGACCGATTGAGAGCGACGACTTCACCCTTGATTGATTTATTTGCCCGCTCGTAATTCCTCTTTATATCCTTCCTGCCCGTTGCTTTGCTATGTTTCGCAACTGTCTTGAATGTTTGCCCACTCTCGAACTTCAACTTCATATCATAGTCGTTTTCTCTTGCGGAAATTCTATGGAAACCTATCCTTCTTGACGTGCTGGACGATCACGCGATGGTCCGTAAGAAGTTGATTTGCAACTCTGTCTTATTAATTGCTGTGTCTCTCTTTACGCTCCATCCAGATTCGCTGGTCTCCTGATACCTTCCGCCTTCTCCTTATCTCTTCAGTATGCAGCGCCTTGTCTATAGTAATCATGGGGGGCGCTAGGCTCACCGCTTGCGGCTGGCGGTATGTAGGCCTTATATTGCGGCGGCTGGGGCTGTTGAGAATGAGAAAGTGTCTGGCTGGGTAGCGATTGCCGTGAATCGTAGTGCGGGCCGCCGGGCTGTAGAGACAGTGGCGTGTTCATGTCGGGGGCGTGGCCATGCGGGATTGGTGGCGCGGCGACCGTTGGTTGAGGTGGAGGGGGTTGTGACGGCGCGTCAAATGAGCTTTGGTGTTGAAGGGGACGAGGAGTGTAGGCCGTATATTGAGGTTGGCCCGGGTGAGATGCGAGAGCAAGGGGTGTAGCAACGCTCTGAGGAGGTCCTGATGGTCCCGGAGGAGAAGCTGATGGTGCAGGAGCAGTTGGGCTGCTATACATATCGTCTTGGGAATAGGCGGACGCCGAGTACGGATCCGGAGCACTTGCGTTGTTGTGGGTTGCGACAGGTGAGTCGTATGCTGGCGTTGATAGTTCTTGAGGGTTACCGTATGTACTTTGTGGCCGCTGTCCTGCAAGATGTTGGGCCGGCGTGTAAGGTTGATACGCTTGTTGGGGAGGCGGCGGGCTAGAGGTGTGTGGAGGTGCCGGTTGTTTGCCTGCGGCTATTCGTGATGGTTGGTCCCGTGGAGGGTATTGCTGTGCCGGAGGTGGACCGCCTTGAGGAGGCACTTCTGCGCCTTGGAGATAGAATGGCGCGGGCCCGGCATTTGGTCGTTGAAAGTTAGGGGGCGGTGACGTAGCCTGGTATTGATTGTGCTCTACAAATGAGTAAGTGATCTAAGGAAGACCAGTCTGACTGGACATACCTTGTGGCGGTGGCCCCTGAGGCCCAGGGGTATAGTATCTCTGAGGATCTTGTGTGCCCGGAGCCGGACCTTGAGGCGCGTAGCCTGGACCGGCTGGACCAGCTGGAGCGCCGTAGCCTTGAGGCACAGGGGGCCCTGCCGTATAGTGGTGATAATTATGTGGTGGAGGTTGAGACATCGATGACTCCAATAATGACTCGTAGTCCCTCCTTGCCTTGATAAACTTTTCGTTTAGTTGTGTAAAATCGTCCTTCTTCTGAGAATATTTTTCGATTAACTTGATTAGCTTGGGCCTAATCGCCACGGTTTGGTTATATAATTTCTGAGAATGTTAGCAATACCTCGCGTAGGTTCTAGATTGGATAAAACTCTTACAGAGATCTCTTCATTATCCTCCTCTCGTGGTGCTGTGTTGGACGTGCTTAGTAGTGTGAGTAGCTTCTCTACATTTTTGATCTCAGCGAACACCTCAGCCTCCATCTGTGCCTCCCGTTGCAATTCGTCCGGCGTTGGGTCTGTGAGCTTTTCGACGTAGTTGAGGGGAAAGATTCCAGTCTGGCCTTTTAGCGAGCCGCGCCACCAGTCTTTGTAGACGGACTCTAGCACGGCGATGACGTCTCCCTTCCTGAACTCTAGTTCACCGGGTTCGGAAGGTACGAAGTCGTAAAGCGCGCGGACGCGCGATACAGTGGCCGCAGTGGTGCCAGTAGGATGTGACGGTATTGGCTCGGTCATCCTGGGAGCCGCGCCAGCCCCCTGGCCGTGGCCTGCACCAGAGCTGGGCCCGGGCGTGGAGGAGGTATTCTCGGTGGATTTCTTCTTCCTCTCTTCCTCTTGCAAAGATAGTCTAAGGGCCATCTGGAGCTCATCCTCCTCCTTTTGACGATCGAGTTCAGTAAGACCAGTCTTTTGCGGAGCCGAAGGAGGTTGCAAGGTCGGGTTGCTCTGCTTTAGACGGTAGTAAGCATCGTACATTATCCCGAGATCAGCATCGTTGCTGAACATGTCAGACCACTCCTTCGTGCGCTCTAGAATCTTGGCCTTCACTTGTTGGTGTGTGTTGCGGTCGTTGGCAAGCTTGAGAAGGGCGTCTGTAAAGGAGCGGCTAGAGAGCTCGCGGTGCATGGGCTTGCCACAGTTCTGGGAGAGCGCATTTGCGAGCTGATGAGAACATGATTAGCCCTGAGCTATCTTCAAATATAGGATAGAATCAATGCCAATATTGACGTACCTCGAGTGTGTACAGCTGGACGTTAGCATTCCGATGCGCCAGTCGTTTGATCAGGCCTTGTATAGCTTGGTTAGGTCCATTTGAATCGCTCGACACCTTGTCACAAAGATCGATGATGGCGCCCCAATCTTCACTTGTGAGGTTCTCGTCGGTTGCCTTGACTGTAGCAATAAGAAGTAAGCAGGCCTGAAAGGGATCCTATGCATGTAGGTGATTCGGAGGGGATGACGTTACCGATGCCTTCATCGTAAAGGCTGCTCGCAGCGCCACGAAACATTATGACGAAACGAGTTGATTACGCTGTCGAGAAGGGTTCTAATATGTGTAGTATATATCTCGAGAGCGCCCAAATATCGTGTGTTGCGGTGACCGAGATAGGCCAACTTAAGCATCTAGAGAAGTACGTAGAAGCTAGGAAGTACGGGTTATCATGATGGGGTTTGGTGGAGGTGTGGTGACGACGTTGCCGCGCATTGCGTGTAGGCGGAGGCACTGGGGGCGGTACCCAAAGCAAGGTAATCAGGGTTAGGTAGCTAGTGTAGCTAGTCTAACCTATACCGGAAATTTGGTAGCCTAGAATCCCTCTGGAACTACTTAATTAGGTACCTACCAACCTAATCTAGGTAGGTATTTAAGGTAGAATGTTGTGTGTTAGCCTAGCTAGAATGCCCGCTGTTCTGCCCGCTGGGGCAGTGTCATAGCACGCTAACAGCGCACTTTAAGGAGGACCATACTGTAGCAAGCCATACGGAGCACTATACTGTGGGTACCCAAGCTACTATGTACTTAAGTATCTATAAATGGCATCGACTCGTGGTCGGGGGGCTATGCAACATGGTGCCCAATATCAAGGTTCTATTTTCTTCAAGTAGGCACCTACATGAGGTTGGCACTCGTTCGATATTCGAATAATAGCTTGCTATATTCTAAGTGCATTTACAATCGAGTCCTCGAGAGGAAACACACCACATATGCTGTACTTGTCTAACACAGCTCTCAGCTGTCTATGAACACTTGCCCGACTAACCAAGAGCCCGGAAGTTGATAATGTAGATAATTAATAACACTGATGCAAATATGCCCCCCCCGAACGCCGGTAGTCTTCGTCGAGCGCATCAAGAATAACATCATACCAATGCTCGCTCTCGACTCCAGTCACCACCGTACCTTTGAAGTTACCTTGACACATCTCAATGAACACCGTCCCGATCGATCCCCCGATAGATCCCCCAGTGAGATCCAAATAGTGCCAATTTGTACTTATGATTCCCCAAACAGCCGCATCCAGAAGAGAACAGGGTATGAGGGGGAGGGGGGAGCTTCTTTAGTGAAGATTTATAAAGCAAAGCTCGCGGACGTTCTGCATCCCGAGCTCACCAGCGGCGGCTTTTGTGGCTCGAGTCGTAGCCACCTCGTTCTCTACCAGAACTAGTAGTCCTGAAACCGTCTCCATTTTCTTCGAGACTTCGCCGTGACTGGTCACGGTTAATTTCTGACATGTCAAAAAGGAGTGGCTCGTCCTCCGTTTCCTCCATGGAACCGCCGCCCGGCCCACCGACAGCACCACCACGTGAATACCCACGCCCGTACCGTCCATAGGATCCCACGAGGCTGCCACTACCGGAATGAGGCGGCGTGGCACCTCGTCCGGCACTGCTCCCGTAACGCCTGCCATATGGTGACCCAGAGAGACCACCAAAGAATCCCCCCGGTGGGCGTACTTCGCGTTCGACAGAAGACGATGCTTGCCCTTCCATGTCCACGGACCCGGCCGCTCTTATGTCAGCTGGTGGTTGGAGAGCTGGCGATTCTGTCGCATCGTCTGCTTCGGCAATCGCTCGCCATGTGCTGAGGCTAGGAACCTCACGATCTTCTGCTCCCAGGCTAAGGCTACGCTTGGCCTCCCCATCATCATCATCTGATTGTACACGAGGCTGATGAGCAACGGAACTTGACCGTCGGGCGTGAAGGTAAGGCCGTGGTGATAAAGGTATATCAATGGCCGTAGTTCTCTCAAACGTCACTGGTGCACTCGCCGCAGGGCCCTCTGGGACATCTACATCGTGATGTGGTCGCGACGCCGCCCGCACCGGTGCTGTATAATCCACGCTCGAGTTCTCACTAAGACGGGAGGGGATGGCGGGCGTATGTGGTGTATGAGGCGATAGAGGTTTCCCAGGCGACGAAGAAGTCGACATACCTGGCACATTAGTCAATTGTCGACTAGACGTGCTCGATGACCTTTGTAATTGCATAGAAGAGTTCAAGGATTCAGTGAGTGCATTATTGGACTCACGCATGAGATAAAATTTCGAGAGCTGAGCCGCCGTTCTCTTAGTTGCCGACTCGCCCTTCTTAGATGGCTCGAAACTCTGAAGTGTTCGTTTGCTATCGAGAGCTTTCAAGAAGTCTTGGATACTATCATCATCTGTCTGAAAGGAGCCCGAGCTACCTCCAGCACCGGCTTCGTTGAGTAGGCCGGAGCCTGGCTGAGCAACAGAAGACGAGAGACTCTGTTTGCCACTGCTCATCTGATCATCCTCACCCTTACTAGTACCGCTAATCGACGGGCGGCTACGGCGATGTGTGAAGCTACTGCTAAACCGGTTTGTATTGGCCGGTCTCGGTGATCCGGCAACAGAATTGTCGCCGGTAGTGTGTGGCGGGGCGCCTCGTAATGAGGCAGGCATTCCAGCCGTCAACGAAGACCTATTTCGCACATGCGTAGCCACATGCACCCCAGATGTCCGAGGCGACGGCGGAATATCTTGATCTTGCGCCCGCGGACCGGGAGAGCCAGACAGCGACCCATGCTTAAAGGGTGACGACTGGAACGAGACAGATGGACGTCTACTTGGGCTTTCCGTCGCGCGAAGAGAGGATCGCCTTGCTATACTAGAAATAGGCAACGAATGGGCCGGGGTCTCCAAGCTAGCGGATCTAGAATCAGGTGGCGATGTAGTATCTGAACCTGGCGCCTTTACCGCTCTAAGAGCAGATATCGGGCTTGTGCCCACGGGGCCCTCGCCGTGGAAGGTTGATAAGCTTCCATACCGTTGCTGGTTTTCGGTGATGTCGTGAACATGACGCTCATATGGTAAAGACCCGACGTCGTGTGCTAGTGGCTCGTGGCGACTTCGAGTTCGGCGTGGTAAAGACGGCTTGAACATGTCATCAGAAATTGCCATCCCTATACGAGAACTCAGAAGCGACTCAGTCTCGACAACTTGAAAAGCACATTGGTTCCGGTAGCAAACCGAGACGTAGAAGCGACCCACGGGTACCTCAAGGTCACCAATCATGTAGTCGGTAGTTACATCACCTCTACCTTCAAATAAGGGTGCCCTCAGTGTGTCAGATCCAAACGCGTTCGAGTCGCCAGAGAACACCCGGCAGCGAGTCGTCAAGGCGGGGTGACTGCCTTTTGTCTTAGAATTCCTGGCTAATTTCCACGCAGGCAATATTCCCGTTGTGGTGGATATAGACCGCATGAGGACAATAGCCTTCTTATACACCGTGGGGAGTAGGGGACCGAAGTCTTCAGGGTCATCAGCGGGAGCACCTTTCAATTCAATCCGCCATCGCTCTAAAACGACATGAGTGATGGGTTTGCCCTGACGCCCGGTACTGCTATCGCTCGACTGGTCTGACGAATTGATAGCTTCTACAACATCCCAGCCTTTCCCATTCTCATCCAGAGCCACCAAAGTCTGCCCGTTCTTTAACCGGGACGTGTCGAGATATGTTTCAATAATCAGTGGAGGGGGCCGATTCTCGAAACCACCACATGTTTTCCATACACGGAACTCCTCCCGAAAATCATCGATATCCTCGGTATCGAGTTGAAACTGTTGTCGAACTACGGTTTAGCCAAACATGGTACCCGGCAATTATCATATTTCTGCTTGCCACTTACCCATTTGCTTGTCCTCCTGTCGAGATTCTTGCCCACAAGAATATGGGTCACCTGCATTCGCTCCTGCAGAATCAGAGTCCAAGCTTTCGAATAGACATTCTATAGGGCTATTTATCAGTGCTATGCCCGGGGTGTACGCGTACATGGGAGACAACTAACCTGGATGATTTGGTCTAACTTCTTGATGGAATCCCGAAATGGGGGCACGACGGTTCCCGGTGCCATTGCCATTCGTATGGAACTTTCGTGAGATCTCGCACTATATACCAAACCCGGTTGGCCAGCAGGACTTATGGGATCCCTCTGATTGTTTGTTCTTGCAGGATTTGTCTGAGGGGAGGATGCTGGGGAAGAAGCACGGAGTGTAGAGCGTGGCGTCTGATGCATCTTATAATCTCGGAGGGGGCATACAATTAAAGATGGTGAGCAGGCTATTATGTCGATCAAGGTCGAATAGCAAGTTGGCACGAAGTCTGTCAACTGCCGTAGTTATCGTAGCAGCGACCGACAAGGTTCTCGTCGTGAAGGGAATAGTGGTATGACGAAACCGATTCAGTGCGTGCGAGCGATAGGTGCATGAGTTAGATGGATTTGGGGATTTCGATGTGATGCCACCGGACCTTAGCATCCATTGTTCACGACGTTGATAGGTAGGTAGCGCAAAACTTGATGAAGACTCGGAAGGAGGACCAGAGGACTATCGGCGACGAATAATTCGGACAATTAGTTGGACAAGAAAGTAGGCAGACGCTGGATGGTCAGAGTCGACGGTTAACGATGGTGTTTAAGGCGGCTCTGCTAACTGTATGCGGATGGCTGCAGGGACGGGATGCCAAGCTAGGCAATGTATGACATGTTGGCGTTACGATGGTCTAGCTAGGTAAGCGTCGTGGTCGTGGTCGTTTACGGTGTTAAATGGTGATGGTGGTGAGGATGGATGCGAACAAGCTCGGAGACGTCAGTTAGGAATGGAATTGAATGGGGGTTAAGGAGTGCACGGTCTAGTGGATGGGGTGAGTAGACTAGAGAGGCGAGAAAGATGGCGTAGAATAGTATTAAGGTGAAGTCGAAGCGAATATGGAGACAATATCGAGAGAGAGAAAAAGAGAGAGCTGGGCGAGCTGGGCCCTGGGATGCTCCCAGTCAGATGGTTGGCTCCTCGTGATGTTGTGACGGCCCTATGCAATCCGTCATCGGTCCGCGCGCGCTAACCACGAAGAGGACCAGGATTGGGTAGCGAGAAACAACGGTGATGTTTCATTACAGCAGCTATTCCCTTCCATCTACCTACTACAGACTATAGACACTATAGTGTAGATAAGTACCAGATAGAAAGATGGATGGATACCGATAGATACCATCTAGTAGGTACCTCTCCGGGATGATATCTGACGGTATCTAACGGTATCAGACGGAGGTATCAGGAAGTATCAGGAGCGATAAGACAATGGGCTCGGCCTATGACGAATTGTCAGTTGCTGCTACCAACCGAGAGACAGTAGTGTACATGGTACATACATAGCAGTATACCTAATAGCCAATTATCTAGACCGCATAGGGTATGTACTGCACATGTGTACTATAAAGCTCCGTTCGAGTGGGTCCTCTATACCGCACTATACCTCCTTAGTTTTAAGGTACCATGCAGCGTGCTCCTCCGGGAGGCTACCACTATACACTACCACCCACACTTAATACATGTACCTAGGTAGGTGCATATATCCTATGTACTCTGGATAGCTAAGGTAAGGTATAGTTATGCTGCACCTAGGCACCTACTATATACCTACATACATAATGGCATGGAGAGGAGGTAGGCTGTAGGCTGTAGGCTGCAAGGTTATATTAGTAGCAGTTGTAGAGGGTGGCAGAGTGATAGGGTGGTAGGGTGGTTAGCCTGATAGCCTGATACCATAGATACCTAGGTAGCAGGCAGGCAAGTTACCTCAACAATAAAATGCTTAGCGTAGGTCATTGTCCAATGATAGATAAATGCACACAACATGTCGATTATCATCGCCACACATCTAAAAATCATCCTAGGTAGGTATCCGGATGAAACACGAGAACTCCGCTACCTAGGTAGGTACCTACCTAGTCCCTGTCCCTTCAGGTAAATACATAGTAATGAATTGCCTTGACTAAGTTCCTACCTCTCTACCTAGATAGTAAAGTATCCCTATAGAAAATGTATGTAGCTAGCCAATTGATCGTCTGTGGACCAAGAGTACCAACGCACTTCACAGCTAGCTCACTTACACTTAACACACTTATAGTACACACGCACAACAGGACCCCCAGCAGACAAGAAAGAGTCAGACATGTGTAGGCCTAGATTGCCGATATATATGCATATATATTTGATAGGTTCAAACGCATTCGTTTGCCTTGGCCTCTTCTCCTGCAGCAAGAGCTTCCCCACAAACACACAGACACACACACATATACAGTCACAGTCACACACAGACATACCTACACATCAATACATATATCTACCTATATCTACATCGCACGACGACTTATGCTATCCCCCTGATAGCGACCACAGGTCTGATTGGCTTGGAATGCGCAATGCATCGCCCATGTTCCAACGTAGCAAGCACCAAGCGATGAGATGACTTTTTTGAGATCCCGTTACAACCCGAAAATCACACACTATATCTACCCGGTCTCCTCTTCAACTAATAGGCGAGTCAAAAGCTAGATAAAGTACTGCATCAAGGAGGTGCTGTAGATACTAGACCGCAAAGTTAAGTATGCATACTACCTACATACATACAGCGTAGTATGTTTTTATTGGCCACATCACAACCGCGCTCTTCACGCACCTCAGTAGGGTTGCATTCATTTCGACTCATCTGATCGGTTCCCGGGATCCTCTAGGCCCGTAGGACTCGCTATACGTAGTGGGCTTATAGGTTTATCAAGGTAGGTAAATACACTTTGTCGTTGCTTGCAATAGAGTCCTACGATCCCCATTCCTCACTACCTAGGTAGATAGGAGCGCAGTAGCGTACTTGGGCAGCTAATAAGGTCAAGTCCAAAGTTTGATGTAAGCACCCAAAAACAACTAGCCATCCCCGCCGGCTTCAATGGATCGTTTTAGATCATATTTCTACTCCGTCTCTCATAACCGGGAATTATATGACAAGTTGTTAATAGCCAGCCAGATGAAGCCTCCTCTATCCCACCGGCCCGAGAGCTACTGGAAGCTCGTTGCAAGCAGGTCCGGCTTCCTATCCTTGAGGCCGAGTAGCATTTCACCAAACAAACCATTCGCCCACGAGAACCATTGCCGAGTCCATTTGTTAGCATCGAACGTGTCAACAGACTCGTGGATCAGCCCAAATCCAGCTGTCGACGAGATAAGTGTCTGCAAACCCGCCACGATCTCGCTGTCGTCGTTAGAGGTCAAGAGGGCTGTGATAACAGACATAGGCCAAGCTTTACCGGGCCCAACATGTGGACCTCCAGTGCTAAATGCAATCGTTAGAAACTCTGAGTAATATCTAGCATTTCAACATGGGATGAGGCTTACCCGTTGATGACTGGACCGTGCATGTAATAGGGGTTCCACGTGGACAGCACGAATTTACGTGTGTTCTGATACGTCCTGTCCGAAGCGTCGAGGAAATCCAGAATCGGGGCACTGAGAAGACTGGGAACGTTTGCATCATCCATCAGGTTGCTCGAACCAAACCCATCAATCTCGAAGGCGTAAATTTCGCCAAACGTGGCGTGCTTCACTTTACCGTAATTGTTAATGCCATCCCGGACACTTTTCGCGAACTTGCTCATCTTTTTAGCGAGATCGCCGTCGTGAGCTTCCATTATCTCGGCACACTTGCCCAAGTAGCTCGAAAACTGCATGTTCGCGGGGATGAAGAGCTGGTAAATTGTACTGTCATCCGAAGGACGGAATGCACTCCGAACTAGTCCGGTACCGCTCTTCACCGGGTTACCAATGCCATCATTGCTGAGTGTCTCGGTCACCCGCGTAGTCGTGCGCTGGAAAGTATAAGGCGATGTATTGACGGATCCGTCGTCGGCGTATGTGCCGACAAGCAAACCGTCGGCAACGTCCAAGATAGTCTTGATCGCCTCAATCCACTTGAACTTCTCAAAGAACTTAGCGTCTTGAGTCTTCTCGTAGTAATCCCACGACAGCTGGAGAAATGCAGATATCGAATCGAGCTCGTACTTGCACTCGAAGACGAAGTCTGAAGAGTATTTAGGGGTAACTACGTCGGTATCAGAAGCCGAGTTATGCTCCGGTGGGAGACCGGATTCGGGCGGCGCCTGGAACGCGTTGCAGTAAGGGTTCTGGATTATGTATCGCGCTTGCAGGTTAATGGCGCCGCGGAACAGCGAAGCAAGGGAGTCGGTCGAGGTATTGGCCTTGAGGAATGACCTGTAGCTTCGCAATTGGTTCGCAGAATCACGGAGCCACATTGCAATAATATCGCCGGTCGTCACAAATGTGAGCTATTGACGATGGTTAACCCAATTTGGTTGTCGAGTATCAAGAAGCCTAATCAACCCCTCACCTCTTCTTCAGTGCCATTATTCGCAAACCCTTTCCAGGAAATCGTGGTATCCAATGTGTTGGGAAACGTATTTTCGAATAGACGGAAGAGGTCAGGGTCTTTCACGAGACCCTTCATGTTATCAATGGCATTTTCAACCTCCGGCACCGTAAATTTTCTACATGCTTGTTCGGGTCGCATAGACGATAATTGGTATTTCCCCGCAGACAATGGTTGGTGAATTTGAGTCGCATATTGACTATAGTTGGGGCATGCCGCTCTATCACTAATAGCATATGAGGTAGCTGCGAGAGAACTCAGCAGCAAAGTCGAGAATCGCATCATCCTTGTTGATGTAGTCGATTATGCTGCTGCTATGCGTGTCTCATAAAGAGTCCCTAGTAACGGTGGGTAGGGTGAGAACTAACGAAACAACAGAGGACCTCAGACTGGAATTCTAATCTTAAAAAAGCAAACAAGAAATAGCGAAATTCGACCGGCGAGCAAAATGAATTCTTTGCTTCATTATATTTCCCTAATACAAGCACTCGTATCCAAACATGCGAGTGCTAACCGCTTCCTTTAGTTCATTTTTAGATAGGTCTTCTTTCCCCAGAAAGTGGAAGATCACCTGGCTGCATGGTTAGCTTCTCCCCTGGTCTAGACCAGCCATTTCTATCAAGCTCTTTCCTGCTATGTGTCGGCGTCATCAACCATATGACGTCTCCTCATGGGAAATTGCAGACCGTGCAGGGTATCACCGCATTCAATAGAGCCGAGGGGATCTCATGCGTGCGGGGAATCCCCGGAAACTCTTAAACCGACCACGCTCTGGTGGTTGTTCTGCCCCCCCAACTAAACCACGAGATGCCTAGGTCAGACCTAGGTCTATGTGCTTATAGTCCGAGCTTCCTAAATCGACAAGAGATCGGCTCATCCCCGCCTAATGAGGCTCATGACCCGTTCAGGAGTCGGGGATGTGGCATTCTAGCTAGGGCTTGGCATTGAGTACTACCGAGACAACTCATGATTGAGGCTTTTGATTTATCACTACTCTATCATCCGAATTTGGATATTTGCACACTTGACCCTATATTATGTTGACTATTTAGAAGTGTGTAAGCAAAATTCCAGGTTATTCACTGAGAAAATTTAGGTAAGACATTCATGCCTCTCGCCACCTTCGTTTTCGACCAAACTTGCTATATTCGCATCGTATCGTCATTTACTAGCAGTTCATTGGTCATGGTGAGTCGAAAGAGCGTTGCCATCTTTCGAACGTCTTGCAGCGTGGTGAAGTCGAGTGCAACAGCGATTCGTCCGTATCTAAGCGCATCAGATCTATGACCTTTTCCTTGTTGGACAGCAGGTCGGGATGCGGACTACGTCGAACCCATATATTATATTCCAGAAAGAAAAACGTCTCTCCGTACACTTCCTCTGGAGAATTACGACCAATAATTGAGAAGCAATTGCGAGCCCTGCTTCCAAGACAAATAATTAATGCGATACGTGGGACGACGATTCTTGCAGTGTGTTGGCAAGACGTCCCACCCGTAGCCTACAGAACCCGGGAATCGCCTAATACTTGGTGTATCCCCAAGCAGTGTATACTATCTCGAGACGGTTCTCGGGGAAAACGATTGTGCGATGTACACCCATAGCTTACGAGACACAACATGCAGTACGAGCAAGCACAAAATCTTGTGGACGCTATTGAGCCAAGTGTACTATCAATAGGACGAACGTGATGGCAGTCGTGCAAGGTAGCGCAAATAATACCGAATTGTCTTGTGTGGCATTTCTACCTCAGCGGCTTGACGAGGCGTGTCACACTGGCCGGCGGCTTAGAATGATGAGTAGCAATCACACTCCACTCAAAGAGCTATCAAAATCTAGCATATTCTTCTTGTTAGTCGCGTGAGCGCAAGCTTCGCTTAAATTACGCGGCGAGCTCTCGCCTATTTGAGAGGAATCTATAGGGGTGTCTTTAGCGCACCTTCATTCCATCGCTTAATTGATTCATTCAAATATACCGAAGTTAGCGAAAGCAAGTGTATGCCACCTCATCTACAAGTCTCGACGTCTAATATGAAATCAGTTGAGGGCTCCAATAGGAAGTTGTTAGGTAATACACACTTTACGAGAAATGCGCACTATTACCGGCCTCAATTTATGAGTCTGGAGCTAACCAATGCTTTTCAAATGCTCTATATTGCTTGATCGTATTTCTGCCAACTTTGTAGATTCGTTCGATACCACGAACGAAACTAGCCAAATGTAACGCTTTTCTCGGTGCACACTAAAAGGAGACAATCCGATGTGGACACGATGGCCTTGATATTACCTATAGTATAGACCTCCAGACGTGAAATATGGTCATGATTTTACTTAGTGCCATAACAGGAAGACCTTGCCTACTGGGGGATAATTATGACGAGTAGGATAACTACCATTAATGCTACTCTAAATATGGGCTGGAGATGAGCCAATTGGTCTCCTCGTAGATCGCCATGCTTAGCAACAAAACTTAGAAACCATGTGCGCTCGTATGAATCAATCCGAATGCACAGGTCAAGCCATAACCCGAGTGGATATAATGCGATACCTAACAGCATCGGAAGATCTGAAGAGGGCAGGGTTGGTAAAAATATTTACTAAATTAGTATTGGCCTAACGCATACCACAAGCGGATTGACACCCCAAGCGGATTGACACTTTTTTTTTCATACAAAAAACGTCCGTGCGCACATTATAACTTCGCAAAAAACGGTTGTATAAAAATAAACTTGGTATTATTAGATTTATAATTAAATAAGGAATTTAAAGATATTTTTCTTTATTTTTTAGCTATTTTATTTAAACATATACCTTTAAAAAAACAAAATTATAAAAATTATTTTAGCGTAGTTTTTAATAGCGCTTTAAATAAAATAGTTAAAAAATAATAAAAAATACCTTTGGAATTTTTTATTTAATTATAAATTTAATAATATTAAGTTTATTTTTATATAACTTTTTTTTATAAAGTTATAATAAAGTGAAATAACTTAAATATTTTTATATATATAAATTAGCTTATAAAATACGTTAAACTAAAATGTTAATCCGCTTATAATATATGTTAACGTATATTACAAGTAAATTAACACTTTAAGCGGATTAACATTTTTTTTTAAAAATACTTTATAAGCTAATTTTTTATATAAAAATACTTATTTTACTTTTTAATAACTCCGCAAAAAAAATTATATAATAAAATAATTAATATTATTAAATTTACAATAAAATAATAAATTAAATAGTATTTTTTTTTTTAACTATTTTATTTAAAGCGCTATTAAAAACTACGCTAAAATAATCTTTATAAATTTGTTTTTTTTAAAGCTATACGCTAAAATAAAATAGCTTAAAAAAAATTACTATTAAATTTATTATTTTATTACAAATTTAATAATATTAATTATTTTGTTATACAATGTTTTTTTGCAGAGTTATTAAAAGGTAAAATAAGTATTTCTACATAAAAAATTGGCTTATAGGGTACCTTTAAAAAAAGGTTAATCCGCTTAAGGTGTTAATCCGCTTGTGGTATGCGTTATATATGTTGGAATAACTGGTGTTGGTTGCAACTGTACGTGTAGGCACGTACAAGGTTATTGTTACGTGCGCACGTAATCCCTTTTACCTTTTTAGCTTGTACGCTAGCAAGAGTTTTCATTTAAAGTAAAAACTTTGCTTTATATAAAGCCTACTTTTTTTCTTGTTTTAAAGAGGATATAGATAAATATAGTATAATAAATTATATTTTATCTTACGCGTGTGTTTTAACGTATAATATTATATAAAGCTTATTTAACAATATATATATTTTAATAATTTTTTTAAGCTGTGTTGCGTAAAAGTGGATTATATATATACTGTTAATTTTGTGCTAGAATTAACAGCGTCGTTTTTTCTGCAAGAGTTATAAGCCTTTGGTTTGCTTTAAAGCTAGCTAGCTTAACGATATAATTGCCTACTTGCAATATATTTTTCTTTGTTTTTTGGTATACGGCAAAAAATAATACTGTGCTTTTACTAACTAAGAACAGAGAACTAAGGGGTTCGATTCTTGTGTTAAGTTAAAAAAACGGATTTAAACGCTTATAAGTAGCTTAATAAGTACTAGTTAATAGCTAGCTTAAAGCGAAGCAAGTAAAAGTTAAATGCAAATATATAGTATATAATTTAGCGCTACGCTAATATAGTTAATAATAATATAGGTTAGCTAAAGTAGGCATACGTAAAGAGTTATATCTACGTGTTTATATATTGGCTGTTTTTAGCTAGGTTGGCCTGCTAATCTAAAAAGTGTGTTGCGTAGAAATGGATTATATATATACTGTTAATTCTGTGCTGGAATTAACGGCGTTGTTTTTTCTGCGAAAAGCTGTATTTTTAAAAAAAAAAAAGTTTTTAATATTTAATATTTATTAAATATTTATTAAATAATGCATTTTTTTAATTAAGTTAACCACTTAATTAAATTAACTATTTTAGCTTAACGTATTTTATAAGCTAATTTATATATAAAAATATTTATTTTATTTTATTATAACTTTGTAAAAAAAAAGTTGTATAAAAATAAGCATAGTATTATTATATTCGCAATTAAATAAAGAATTTAAATATATTTTTCTTTATTTTTTAGCTATTTTATTTAAAGCGCTATTAAAAATTACGTTAAAATAATCTTTATAAATTTTTTTTTTTTTTTTTTAAATGCAAGCTTAAATAAAATAGCTAAAAATATATATATATATATTTAAATTCCTTATTTAATTACAAATTTAATAATACTAAGTTTATTTTTATATAACCTTTTTTTGCGAAGTTATAATAAAGTAGAGTAAATACTTCTACTAGTAAATTATTATTAGTATAAGAAATTATTAATATATTAACTATCGTTTATTTTTAAGCTATTAAACAGCAATATTTAGTATATGCTTAGCTGTTTAGTTAACGTAAGTTAAAAGTAGTTAGACCTTTAACTATAACGCATATTAATTTTGCCCCCTTTGCAAAAAAAAGGCAAAATGTTTTTATTTTGAATACTAACTAAAAACCGAAGACCCGACCTAAAGTTGAAGAACTAGTAACTAAAAAAAAACTGAAAAACCGAAATAAAAACTGAAAACCGGCGCTATAAAAAAGGTAGCTAGCATAAAACAGTATTAACAAATAAAAAACCCGAACTATGCGTAGACTTTTAAAAAGTTGTTTGCTAACTGTATAAAAACTTGCTAGTTTTAAGTCCGTATGCTAAAAATAACATATATAAAAAATTATTACAAGGTAAAAAATAAGCTATTTAATAAAAAGTAACTTGGTGTTTGCGATTTAAGTAAAAGTTAACGTTTAATGTTTAATTGCTAATTAAAACTGTTTAATGTTTAATATAAAAAAAATTTAAATTGCTAAAAAAAAAAAAAAAAATAGGGGTTTAATTTAAATTTTAGTTACTTGCTTTATTAAAAAAATATAGTTATTAGTTTAATTAATAAAGTTATAAAAGCAAAGCTAGTTAATAAAATTATATAAGCAAAAAAAATTGTTGTTAATTAACATATTATAGTTTTAACGCTTTTAGCTTTTTGTTAAAAAACTTAACTTTAATTGTTAGCACTTTAATTTAGTTTTAAAGTTTTATATTATATTTATTTTAATATTTTTGTATTAATTTTTAGCTATTGTTTATTATTACTATTTAATAATGTTTGTAATAGTTTAACGCATTTTTTGTTTAATTGCAATTTTTACTTTATAAAATACGTTATTAATTATAATAGCTATATGTTTTTTAATAAAACTTTTAAATAATGCTTGTTTTATTATTTTTTTTATATTTGTATATATATAATTTAATAGCTTTTTAATACATTTTTTTAATTTTTTAATTAAAAAGTTGTTATTTATGTTTATAACAAACTATAAGTTTTAATTGCAATTAATATAATTAAGTTGTTTAAAAGCTACTTTTTTAATAAAGTTTATTAAATTGTTAATTAAATTGTTTTTATATATTTTTAGTTTTTTGTTTATATTACTGTTTTAAGTTTAATATAAACAAACTTTTTTATATTAGTTAGCTGCTTAATAAGTTTTTATGTTAAAACAGCTATGTATATTAAAATAACTGCTTGCGTTAAAATAATTGTTTGCGTTAAAATAGCTGCTAATATTTTTAGTTTGTTAACTGCTATTAGTTTTATTAAATTTAAAAGTTTTGTTGCTATAGTTAGTAAAGCTTTTGCGTATTAAAACTTATGCTTTTTTGCAAACTATTTTTAATACTTTAATATAACTTTGTTTTAAAAATCGTATAATATTTATTAAAGTTTGCTATTTTATGCTTTTGTTAACATTATATAAAACATTGTTTTAAATTTAAGCTTAGTATTTTTAGCAATTTTAATTGTTTTTAGCAACTTTTTATTAATAGTTTTAATAACTATTTTTACGTCGTTTTTTTAATTAGTTGCTTTAGCTATATTAATAGCTTTTGTTAACTATTTAATACCTGTTTATTATATTGCATTATTAAATAATTTACTATTTAAATTATATTTAGCTAAATGTTTTACAACTTTATAATAATTTAACTAAAGCTTTAAAAAAATGTTTTTTATAATGTATTTCTAATATTTTTTAAAATTTTTTTTGTAATACTAATATTGTTTTTTATTTAATTTAAACGTATTAAAAAACAATGTTTGTTAATTGTTTTTTTTGCTGTTATAACATATGTATTATTATAATTTTTAAACTTTGCAAAAGCTTTAGCGTATGCTTTTTAATATTTTTTTATAGCGCGCTTGTTTAACAAATTAAATTTTTTAAAAAAAAAATTGCTAGTTAAAAAAAGTTATACTTGTTTGTTATAATTTAGGTGCACTATCAACTAAACTACTAATTAAAGTATGCTTTTTTTAATTTTGTTTGCCCATATTATTATAATTTATTTAAGTGTGCTCCGCATACTATTTTTTGCTTTTATAAGCTTTAGTTTTATATAAAACTTATTATATAAAATATATATTATATTATATTTAATTTTAAAAGATTTTTCAAACGTAACAATTTTAAAGCTTTTATTTAAAAGTTATTTATAATATATAACTATTATAGCTTTAAAACAACTAGCTTGCTTTATTTTTTTTATAAAACTTTTATATACAAGTTATTTATAAAATAGCAACAAAATATTTTTAAATAATAATAAAAGCTAAAAGCTTTTAAATTTTTTTAATATTAACATAATAAAACTAAAAAAAGCTTTTATTTAACTATTTTAATAGCAGAATGCTTAATTAACTATTAAGTTTAACAAACTAAAAAAATAATTAAAACAAAAAAAGTAGTTTATATTAAATTTGTATAAACTGCGTTCTAAAAAAGCATATAAAACAATTATAAAAAAAAAAAAAAAAAAGTTTTAAAAATTAAAAAATTAAAAAAATTAAAAAACTTTAACAATTTAAACTTTTTTTATTAAACTTTTTATTATATTACTTTTTTTAGTTGATAGCTTAATTTTAGCTATTATATTAAAAATAATTTTTTTAATTTAAAGCTATTTATATTATTATTTTTATTATTATTTTTATTTTTTAATTAAAAAAAGCATTTTTAAAACTAAATTAAACGCAGATTTTATTAGCAACGTTATTAAAATAAGCATAATAATAAATTTAATAACAATGCAAACTTAAATAAGCTATTTAAATTTAAATACTTTTTATTTAAAATAAATTTTATTTATAATAAATAAGTTAAATAAATTTAAAAGCTAAACTTTATATTTATTAGTTTAATACACAAGTTTTAGCGTTATTTTAAACGCATTTTATATATATATAGCAAAATAAATTAAGCTTACAAAAACTAATACTATAGCTTTATTTAAAGCTTAAACAGTAAAAATTAGCATTAATATAAACATAATTAAAATGTATTTTTTATATAAATTAAAACTTTTATTTGCTAGTTAGCTTTTTTAAAAGCTAATATTAGCAGCAAGTTAAAAATAGTTAAGCAGTTACTTAATTAAAACCTTAAAACTTTTAACTATTATTTTATTTAAATTAAAAATTAAAAAAGCAAACAAACTAATTTTAAAAAAGCTATGCTATATTATTAAAAGCTTTTTATTATGCTTTAAAATAAAATACTTAATTATTTTAACTTATTATTTATTAAAAAAATTAATATAATAAATACGGTTATATAATGTTAAAAAATAATAAAACTAATTAAAAAAAATTAAAATTAAAAAAATTTTAAGCAGTTTAAATTTTAAACTAACTTTAAACTAAATAAAAGCTTTTAATAATATTAATATTTAAATAAAAAAAATTATTATTGCTAAAGCTAAAAATATGTTAATATAACTAAAAAGCGCAATAGCTATTATATAAATAATAATTAAAAAGGTTTTAATTAAAATAATATTAATAACAAATATAAGCGCTATATTATAAAAAAATCTTTATTAAATAATAACAGCTTTTATTTTTTAATAAAATATGTTTACAATAATAACAACTTATATAAAAATTATAAGTTAGCTATAAAAAGTATTAAATGTTTTAATTATAATTAAATAAAGCATATAAGTTATAATTGTTTATAGCTTTAAAAAGCTAAAAAGCAAAAAATTTAAAAAATTTAAACTATTTATAATTTAAATAAGTATTGTTTAAAAAACAATAATAATATTAACTATATTTAATTTAAGTTTTTATTAAAAAGCTATGCAAATAATAGCTAAAAAAAAACTAAATAAGCTTAGTTTTTAAAAATGTTAAGTTTAAGTTTAATTAATAGCTTTATATTTTAATTTTATAATGTTTTTATACTTTTTATAATATTTATATTATATTTTTTAAAAAACTTTTTATTTAAATTTATATTAATTTAAATTTATATGCTAAATATAATTGCGTTAACTATATTTTTGCTTTTTATTATAAATTAAAAAAAAGCTTTTTTTTGTATTTATTTTTTATAACATGCTGCTAATAACATTTTTTTTATTTATAACGCTTATTAAATTTTTTATAAATTAATTAATAGCTGCAAAGTTATTTAAAAATTCTGCTGCGTTTATATTGCTATTAATAAAAATAACAAACTTAAAAGCAGTTTTGTTTTATTATTTTAGTTAATTTTAAAAAATTAAAGTATTATAGTAAATTTAAGCTTTAATTAATAATATTTTAAACTATAATTAAAACATTTTAAATTAATAATAGCTTTTTAATTTATAAAAGCTTATTGTAATTAAAAGTTTTATTAAATAATTATTTAATTGTTTAAACTTATATAACTTAAAAAAGTAAAATTATTTTTAATTTAGTTAAAACTTAAAAAAGTTTTAACTAAGTTTTATAATTTAGCTAATTTTTTTAATAATAATAAAGCTAGCTTATTTTTTTATTTTAAGCGTAATAATTTTATAATAAACTTATAAAACAATATTATAGTTTTTTATTATTTTATATATTTTTTAGCATAAAATAAGCTAATAGCTTTATAAACTTAGCTTAATAAAATATTAAAAAATAAAAAAATATACAAATTTAAAAGCTTTATAAACGCTTTAATTTTTTTTATACTTAAAAAAAATAAAGGTTTATATTTATATATTAATTATAAAAAACTTAATAAAGTTATAATAAAAAATTGCTTTACTTTTTATTTTATTTTAAAAATGTTAAATAAGCTGTTTTATATTAAAATTTTTATTAAAATTAATTTTAAAAACGTTTATTATTATATATAAATTAAAAAAATAAAAAATAAAAAATAGCTTTTTATATTAAATATAGTTATTATAAATTTTTTGTTATGCTTATAAGTTTATATAATGCTTTTGCTACTTTTTAAAATTATATATAAAAAGTATTTAATAATATTTTAAATATTTTATATTTTATATATATAAATAATATATTTATATTTTTAATAAATAAAAAGTTTTATATAAAATATATATAAAATGTTATTTAAAGATTATAAAAAGCAAAACTATATATTAAACTTTTTAAATGTTAATTTTATTAAAAAAAATATAACTTTTTAAAATATGTTATATTTAGCAAAAAAATCAAAATAAATTTTAGTTATATTAACACTATTTAAAACTAGCTATTTTTTTTATATATTTTAATTTTAAAAAGCAAATATTAATAAAAACTAATTTTTTTAAAATAATGCTAACAAAAATATTATTATAAAAAAACGATTAAAAATAATAACAATTTATTTTATTTTATTTTTATATGTTTAATAATATAAAAATAAAATATAATATTTTTAATTAAAAAATGTTTGTTATTATAAAATGCTTTAAACATTAATAGCACTATTTATAAAAAAGCAAATTATTTGTTAAAGTTTTAATTAATTATATTAATTTGTAAGCTTTTATAAAAACGTTTAAATTAAATAGTAAATAAGCTTAATAATATATATATTTAGCTTTTTTTAATTTTATTATCAAATATAAAAAAAGCAAACAAAATAAAGCTAATATGTTTTTGTGCTGCTTTAATTATATAGCTTATAAAGCTTAAAATATTAATTTATTTTTTTTATTAAAACAAAAAATTAAAATAACTAATATTAAAATAAAAAATTATATTTTTAAAACTTTTGCAAAAAAGATTTTTGTTACTAAATTAGCTATAAAACATATTATTTTTATGCAAACAGTTATATATTATTGCGCATATATAGCTGCAAATAATAAAAACTTTTAAAACTTAAAAATTTAACAAAGTTTATAAAACTTAATTTTTTAAATTTAAAAAAAAGATTTTAAATATTATTAGC